>LIAE01007077.1:786-30075 GCA_002287525.1 Diploscapter pachys
ATCTCCCTTCCGACTCTTCCAGTTCCCATCCCCCTACCTCTCTAAATCCTGCAACTGAGTTTCCAACCTCCACAATGTTTGTAACTATCGCGATACCCAACAATTTGTTTTGTAAATACTGAAACTTTTTCCGTAAATAAATGATTCGCAGCATATAACCTTGCTCACAAATTATTGAGTTTCCGAAATTGAAACTTTCGGAATTCGATAGATGTTTTTTCGAAACTTTAAATTGAACTTTCATACAGCCCTATATTGGGAAAAGATAAGGCGTAACTTGATGAAGCTCAATAGCCATTCAGATGATCCAATAGAATAGTTTCTTCAGAACAAATCAACTTGACAATTTGTCGGGCACTTTTTATGATCGACCGATTGAATTCCCACAAAGCAGAGGAAGGGAAGGAGGATGAAAGAGATAAATGAGTTCTTCATTCCAGATGCGATCGCAGGGGAAATACAAGCAGAAAGGGAAGCGGAGTGATTGTGCTGATGGGAAACAGAAACTTATTGTCAACCAGACATTGAATTGAAACACCAATATTTGGTCTTCAACAGAATACTTTTCAATTTGTATTCTAATAAACAGTACCTAATGAAATCGCATAATATTTGGCAAGAAATAAGAAAAATACATTTCAGTTTTAGGATTTATAGATGATTGAAGTCCAGCATTATAAAAATACTTCGATGAAGAGCTGCTAAAAATTGGATGATAGTTATCCAAGAAAATGAAAGCTCTGAGACTTAAAAATCATCTTTAAAATGATCCTTATCAACCCACAGTAATTCTACTCTCGAAATATCCTCTCCCACTGCCCTGCTCTCTGCAGTCACCCACCAGATGTGATCATTCCCTTGCCGACAGCCATCTTCCTCCCTATTCCTTCTTCTCTTGCCCATCAAAACCCACTTCGAGAAGCAGTTTGCTTATTCCACCCCCCATTCTCTACACATTCTCTGCACAGCTACAGTAATCCATGCCCACTGACTTTTCTATCGAATCGATATTACGAACTGACAAGGAGGCTGGAAATGAGCAACAGGAACAGAAGCATAGATTGGCGAGTAGCAGCTGGCAGGAAAAGGAAGGAATCAAATTGAGACTGGATGGAGCTGCTTTGTGGAGAAGATTCCATGCATTGGGCACGGAAATGATCGTCACCAAGAGTGGAAGGTAGTTTTATGGTTTAGGGATGAAGGCAGACTTGGAAGTAGGATCGAAAAATCCGATCGGATCAGACTAAAGTTGCAAGTTTGCCTTGCACAATCTGATCTAAACTATCTTCGTCCAAATTTCAAGTCCTGGTTTTGATCACGAAACGTTGAAATAAAAATGTGTCTACTTCTACTTTTGATAACTGTATCATCTCAAAAATTTAGACGGATGTTTCCAACCCTGGCTGTGTCAGTAGCAGATCTTTCGCCCTCTGCCAGCTACAGTTTGATGGTTGATTTGAACCCTGTCGACAAGAAGAGATATCGATATTCATTCCATCAGAGCAAGTGGATAGCGACAGGACCAGGTTCGAAAGAATAATGGAAAATGGCGTTGTAAGAATGAAAATGAGTAGGAGAAGCAGAGCTTCCTAGCCGAGTCTTCGTTCATCCGGATAGTCCTGCGAATGGACTGCATTGGATGCGATCGAGCGTTTCATTCGACAAAATCAAGCTCACCAACAATCAACTGGATCAGTCTGGCCATGTAAGCCCGACTTTCAAAATTTATCTAATCGATAGTAGGAGATATTTTCGAATCATAAAAATCTCATATCAGCTTCTATTGGCATTATGAAAATTTCTGTGAAATCTTAATGATTTTCAACAGATAAGATATTCACTTCATCACTTCCAAAATTATTCCCATTTAACCAAACTTCCTTCCAGATAATCGTAAACTCAATGCACCGATATCGACCCCGTATTCACGTATTGAAACACGACGAGCCAGGCAGCACGCAGGTTTTCGAATTCCCCGAAACGACATTCATAGCTGTTACTGCCTATCAAAATCATAGGGTATTTCTGCCTAATTCGATGACTGAGATCACCTTTACTTTACAGATAACCTCTCTGAAGATCGAATCAAACCCGTTTGCCAAAGGTTTTCGAGAATGCGAGTTGGACGACCCCCGCCTACTTACTTTTCTTCTCCCCTTCTATGGATTGTCATTGCCTCTGACAAATACTACTCAATCAAACAATAAATAATGAAAATGTAATTTTCAGAAAAAAAACAAACAAACAAACAAAACATGACGAAAAATCGCTCTTTGACTTTGTCTTCACAGAGTGGACGGAACTTGCGCTCCCTAATTTAGACACATATTGCAGAACTATTTTGAATTATTCATTTGTCAATAGGGTTGAGAAAATAAAAATTGCCATGTGAGTTTGGAGAAAAAGATCAGAGGGATCATTTTGATTGATAGAATTAGTGGGGCACAGGACTACTTAAGCCAAGCAAGAATTCATAATTAACATTTTAAAAAATCGATTATGATCGTTTGGCAAATGAGATTATTGAGCTGGATATTTATAGAGTCCCCAAGCCCCGCCTTCTCGCAAAAATGCATTTTCGGTAGAAGCGTGACAGTTTTAAGCCAAAAATTTGGGAAGGAAGTACCCCTTAAACTCCGAATGTCTCAAAAACCCAGTCTAGATCGACGATAAACCTGATAAAATTATTCTATACAAAAAATCAGGACAACATAACCGCACACAACCAATATTTCGTTTTGCGAAAATGTATTTATTTTGGATGACGGATTTTTCGGTCGAGAAATCGTCTTCTTTTATTTTTTCTTCACGAAAGTCTTCTTTACATCCCTAGTGACATTTCTGCACAAAAATTTTGCCCGAAACAAATTCGGCATCCTGCTTAGGGGGCCCTACTTATGATTTTCGAACGCGGAAAATATCTCTTCACTTTATGCTTCCCACTCCAATCAATATGGTGAACGGCATTCGAGGGATTTAACGATAAAAGGATCTCCAATAGAGATAATAGACGCTGAAACGAATTTTTGCTTGCTCACGAATAAAATTATCGAAAAACTCATTACATGTAATTGATTTCATAATCTCAATTTTTATTTATAAAATTTCATTCATAAAATTCATTTGGAAATTTATAACAATAACTTGCTTCTTTGTTGCTTTTGACATGTTTGATTAGGTACATGATGTGACAAATGGGGGTTATCAATGCTTGGGAGCATTGGCAAGAGGAAGAACTGCTTGAGAGGAGGTTACCCGTACATGAGGCAAGAGAATGACGGAGCAGAATACACAGATAATAGAACCGAATTGAGGAGGGGAAGAACTGTCCATATATGCGTTTCATATCTAAAAATTATCCTCGGATGGACAGTTCGATTAATAACAAGAAAAACAAATGTCGTGCATGAGTTGTCAAATTTGTGCAGTGTAATATTGGATTGGAGAGAACTAAAAGAGAAGATTTTTGGACTGCAAGACGAGCAGCAAATTCCCTGTCTGGGATGGAGTTATGTGACTGTGGAGACTGTCTGACTGCGTCTGACTCGGGCGCTTTGACCTTCGTCCATATCGACCGACGAATTGGAGTAGGTGGATTTCTGGAAGGTCGACCGACTCGTCGATGCTTGGGTGATCTTTCGATTGACACCGAAAATGGCCAGGAAGTTGCGCCGCAACTGCAATACATTGAAATAGCCTTGCATTTCAAATAGATTATTTGAGATTTTACTGCAAGCCTAAACAGATTTTGATAGAAAGCTTGATCGTAAGGTTCAGGAATATTTTACTCTGGAATTTCAGTAGGTATTATGTGCCGTATTTTTCTAATAGGAGGGTATACCCTTCTATTCCCGGACACCCAGTTTTTGGAAAATTCTAAATGTTCAAACTGCCATAACTCTTCATCTGATGATGGCAGAAAGTTAGAATCAAAAGTAAATATGTTCTAAATACTAAGCGAGATTTCGCTCTAGCAAATTCGGATAATAAACGACTGGATAAAGTTAGATTAGGTAACGAGGTAGCCGTATAGCTTTTCTCTGACGAATCTCAAAAATCAATTTTGTCGCCACTCACATCATCAGTCGATCAATTTGTATTATTCACGTGATTGCAAACTAAAATGAAATTACTGTGACAAGAATCTACTCTAGGTTCAAAATGCCTCTCATTCCCATCTCAATTCTTCAACTACCATACATCGCCAAATGTTCAGAAATGTTAACGATGAAAATACTGGAAGTCAGTGCAGAAAATGGAAAATTCGATATAGAGACGACAAAGAAGGGGTGACGTCAGCATGGACAGAATTGGAGAGGACGTAAATGATTTTGGGAGAAAAATAGATAGGAAAGGAAAGAGGACAATCGAACAGGAATTGTAAAGAATTGGCATGAACTTGAAGAAACTGTTTTGCTGTGACGGAAAACAAACCTGGTAATCAGTTACATAGGATAGAATCGGATCAACGATTATCCGCAGAATGAGAGCACATCGCCTGAACGATATCAGACGCATGTTCTCTGCGTAATGTAGCTGGAAGAAACACGGATCCCGCTCCAAGAATAGCCGTATGATCCTGAAGAAAAAATCACTTAAATTTATATAGGATACATATTAATCGTGACGTCATATTCTGAGCCAGAGGAAAATGAATACGATTTCTAAAATTATTAGAAAGCTATTCCGAATCTAGCAAGCGATATTTTCCGAATGCATATTCTGATTCATTCAAAAACTTTTGTCACTATCTCCGATCACTACTGTTATGAATTATGCACCAATAATGAGCGTAATTTTTAAAGCCCACCATAAGATATAGAAGAAATTGAAGCCGGCAAAAGTGGCGACGTTGATGGCCAGTTTCCAGAGAGGAAACCTGACTCTAGAGCCTCGATCGGCTGCATTTGGCCTGTCCTTGTCTCGCTTTCGGAACGAATTCACAAATCGTTGGGCTCTTCGGATAAGTAGCACTACAACGATATGATTGGCAGTGATAATACAATGAAATCTATTTTTCCAATATAATTGCATTTTAGAAATAGTTTTAAATAAAATATTGCCTATGAAGTAAGAATTTATTCTTTTGACAATATCTTCATAGAATTATGTTTGCATGGAAAATAATATTTTTCTAGCACTAATAGGATTATAATATTTTTGAGTAAACTATTGGAAGAAATCGACTCATCGCTTACCTGTGATTACAAATACGACGAGGGTGAAGCAATATACGCCCAATGTCACTGCATTACGGATCCTGAAATATAAACATTCTTCCACATTACACCACTAATTGTTAAAATTACGTATTGGGAAATCAATGATGATTCATGTTTTTAATTATGAAGTAATTACCTGTACATAATCCTTAGACAAGTCTCCATTCTACAGCCGGACCATTTATTTAGCGAAGGGATTTTGACAAGAGCACTCACACCCAGGGAATAGCTGACCATTATCACAAAGATGAACCAGCTGAATGTGGATTTAATTTTATTGAAATAAAGAAAGTGTCATGCTAATATACTTTATTGGATTGCCCAATAATTATATGCAGATTTTCTTTCATAATTATAGGAAAACTCTCATTCTTGCCTTTGGGTTGACATAATTTAGATTTCTAGCAAAATTTTCAATTATCGTTCTACATAATCCTCAGTTGTTACTTATCTTAAAATTTGCTTCAAAAGGGAAAATTATATATTACATTATAAGCAAAATCTCCACGAAATTATAGGACAAACTAATAACTAAATTATTATTTAAAAAAAAAAATAACTGCCTACCTCAAAATCATCAAATATATACACCGTCTCATTGTGAACCATTTCCGGTATTGAAATGGTTTCCAAACTGCGAATAGTTTGAGCACTGAAAGAGCCACGTACGAAACCATTCCTGACCAGAAACAACCAATGAAAAATGATTCCATCGTTACGACTATTTCTCGTCTGCAATTATAAATTAACGACGAATTAGTGTTTAAATACTTACTCGATATCTCTAGCTAATAATACATAAGCACAGTCGATTAAAGCAATCACACAAGACAGAAGATCTCCAATAGTTCGGTTTAACAATAATATGTAACATTTCCTGCTTACTTGTCGTGCTTGAATTGCCTACAATGATAGATTTTTAAATATAAAATATATATGATATGCATCATCACATACTCTATATACAGTTATAATAAATATAATGGAGAGTGCTAATCCGATCCCTGCCAGAGGTAACGTCATCCAGCCCCAATATCGTCGGAATACCATCTCCAACTGATAGGGTTGTCGTCGCTAAAATAATTCCATTTAGATCTTGCAATAATTTGAAAGTGTACTTTTCGTAGTTTCTAATGTAGTTTTTGTATTCTAATGGAAATTCAAATTTTTGAATGGTGAATTCATAACCTTTGAAATAATGAAAGTCATGAAAAATTACGCTGATTTAAAAAAAACAATTATGCCATGTTATCAGTATTATCAATATGCAACGATAATTATCAATTTAGCCGTCTAACGAAATTTGAAAAATTATCCAATGGAAAGTTATACAAATTTGATAATATTCAGGGAGATATGAGCTTTAGGAGTATCACATCTGATTGTAAGCATGGTCGTATTCTTACTATTAGCTTCACCTTTGATTTTGAGGGGAAAACTTTTTCTAACTTCGATTCGATCTCGAAATGTTTCAATTTTCACTTTATGGTAACCTTTTTACTAACAACTTTCATTACCAAATACGTTTATTTTACCTGTAAGAAATCGGTTTTTTCTTCAGCTGTCATATTCAGGAAGCAATTGGTTCGATTTGTATGTTCAGGCATTTTCGTGCCTGTCGATTGACGTCTGCCAGCTTTCGACCTGAAATCCCTTTTGTTCCCTTCCTGATTTCCGATGATATAACTTTCTGCAGAACTGCAGAATGTTCCCGAGTTTCGATTTCTCGCTTTCACCTTTTGCAGACCTCGCCTGCTTCAATACGTAAATGCCAAAGCTATAAGGGGAATTCGACTGCAAAAGCGTGGAAATCTTGAAAAATCGCGTTCAGCTGCGTATGAATAGCGAATGAGCTGAGGGGAGATTGAAGCAAATCGACTCGTTTAGTATTTGCACCGTACTTTTTCATATTTTAGTCTTTTTTTTTAGATATTTTTTCTTGTAAAGTTCAATTGGACTTTCTGTTCAAGATAAATGACAGAATCGATTATTCCAAATGGTCTTAGTCTGAAATACAAAAATCAAGAGAGATTTGTATCAAATCGATCTAAAAATAGGTTTTTGGAGAAAAAGGGTTGTGAATTTATGCAGCGAGACTGAAATTGCTGTAATTGTAATTAGATTAACTGAAACGCAGACTGATTTGCAGAAGGAGGACATCGATATTCGACTAAACGATGAAGATGAGTAAATGAGATAAGATGCGCAGGTGGAATAGGGAAGGACAGAGAGAGAGGGAAAGAGATTGAAGGACCGAAACGAAAACTGACGTGGGCGAATTGTTTCGTGGACACTTGACTGCTGATGATTGTCTTAGGCCGAACAGTTCAGACAGGATAAAATAATGCACGAATTTGAATATGCAAAATATACGATTCATTTCTATTTGAATTATCGTCGAAATCAGAAATTAAGATTTTAACTAATGTAAAAACGATGCAAACAGCATGAAATTTCTGCGCATAAAATTCTCAGAGCATGTATTTCGTCTAAATTGATCGGTCAGGTCATCAGCGATTTCTATGAAGGCTGTCTTTGAATAAATAAAATAAATAGCAGTTATTATTGTTGATTCTCGAAGCAATAGAGATAAAATCTATCATGAGACATCATGAATTTGTATCAGAACTACAATTCTTGTTATTCGAATTCGAATGGAATATATCATGAAGAGAAAATGCAACAGTTATCCTACAGTACAAGATTGAGAATGAAGATATGAGAGAAAGAAAAACACATTTGGAATCGGAAGTGTGAATTGGCAGAAACAGTCGGTTTCGATTTCGTGTAAGCCCATACGGTAATGTTTCTATCGCGGAATCGAAGAAAGCCAGCCAGAGTAAACGTGATATCATAAAAAATAAAAATGAGAAGATGGGAGCGTAAAGATAAGGAATCAGGAACGAATCGGGACAGGGACGATTGACGAGACAAGAAGAAAAAGAGAAGATGCTAGCAGGCGGAGAATGAAGAATTAGGAAGATGACCGCATACACATACCGAACAGAAAGGGAAGTCTGTTATTGACAACCCGCTGCAAAATAACGAGGAAGATACAAAAGAAATCGATAACATGACTAGTAGACGAAGGAGAGAAGGTGAAGAATAGGGGAAGGCAAGGTAAGAAGAGGAGATGAAGGGAAGATGCTACGAGAAACGAGTTTGACAGTCCAACAGACAAGGGACGGGGACGAGAGAAGGGACAGAAAAAACGGCAGAAGGGGGCTGCGAAGGACCGGGGTGCAGAAGGGTAGAGGCACAGAGGTATGGACATGAACTGGGAAGGTGAATGACACCTGGCTATAGACGGACAGATGAAGGGAAAGGATTCTGAAGGGTGGAGATGAGAGACAAGGGAGTTATTACGTCGATCGCACAGAAGAGGACAAGCCCCGAGTGGATTGTAGAGGACAATCTCCGATGCAGGTTGACTGAACAGAGATGGAGAAGAGACTCTAGTGCTGATCGCAGACGTTGATGGCTGGCCAGGGATGCTTGGTGCTCATTCACAAATTGGCAAGAAGATCGTAATCTACGTGAAATAAGCAAATGTAACAGACGACCAGAAATTTCCTTTGCCATTCATGGACCATTCTTATCAAGTTCATCTGCTGAGAAATGGTCTATATGTTTACACGAAGAAAAATTGACGAGGTTTCACATCTGGTTGCGTATGAATTTATAAATAACGAGATCACAAATTCTGGCATCTTAACAACGTTTTAGGATTAAACTAACAACAAAGGAATTTTCGATTAGATGCTATCGCTCCGAGTAAATTGCTTACGTGAAATTTAGTCAAAGTCATTCATGATTTGGCATTCGTTCTAGTTTACAAATGATTGCGTATTTTTACGAAGAAAGTTATACCTAGCAAAATTAATGAATCATCGCAATAAAAAACTAAATTTACCGTGAAATCTAAAATAGAAGTCCGTGGGCTTCTATTTTTCGATCCTCAAATCTTTAAATCGCCATAACTCCTCATTTAATGATTGTCGTAATCGTTTCAAATCATAACTAAACCCACTCTATACACTCTAAAATACTTCCTGGGATGATTTGAGTTGGATAGTGGATAGTTCTGGCATTTTGGAGAGCGGACTTCCATTATAGGAGATTTCTATTTTAGGTCTCACGGTAACTAAAATTGATCAGTCACTAATTGCTAATTAGAAGATACTCGAAGTTGTTGGATACGAAAACAAGCAGGTCGATGGGAATGAATTGAGATGACTTCTGAGAAACTGACACTGACAATGCACGTACTAATCAACATTGTTAGGGAGTAGAGAGGAAATAAGGAAGGGAGGGAGTGGTCAGGTCTGAAGACAGACAGGCAAAATAGTGATCAGTAACGAATGACAGAATGAGAACCGATGGATAGTCACACCAATGAAGCGGATCTGCCCAGGACCATGCCTTGATAAGACAGGAAAGATTGGCACAAGTACTGGCACAGGATGGAAGAGTGGACCTGGAAAAGGTTTGGTTGCATTTAATTTATGCATACTTCGAAATTTAATATTTTGCTATTAAAATGGTCAAGCTTGAAACTGCTAGGATGGAATATTCCGCATCTAAATAACTGGTCCATTCTGGCGACTAGTTTGTTGCAAAATATGATTGATTAGCACACAACTATTGTCCCTTAAACCATAAAAGTTAGTATATTCAAAGAATGCATAGGCGACAAAGTGCCGAAAGATTCGTTGCCAGACAAATCATAATCTGAGAAGTGAGAAATTCTGGAATTAAAGCAACGAACAGGTACTTGATGCTGATTGAGCAATTTTTAAATTTGAAGTCAAGATTCTGGTTGGAAGGAAAATACCAAGTTCTAAATATTATACTAGAAGTTCCAACAAATAAAAACTGATACTCTACTTTTTCAAGCTTCGACGAAAAGTTCCCTTACCCGACCCTACTTTCTGCAATCTTGTAGATCATTATGTCACTCCCTTTGATTGTTTTTCAAGATGTCAAGAAACGAATACAATAGCTGACGTAAATGCTAATAAATTCTGCATGTGGAGGTGTAAAGATTTCGATCAAAGGACCGTCGATTAAAGAAAGATTAATTTGAGATATTGAATTAAAAAGGCAAAGTACAGAGTTTGTTGCAGTTCGTAACGAAATGTAGTCTTCTTGGTACTTGCAGAAAGACGTCTCTTCCTTGCTATTCAATCTGCCGCAATTCAAGTACATCACTTGTATTCTCTCTAACAACTACTAAATACGTCTTCAAATCAATAGAACCGAAATTTTGAGGAAGGAGGAAGAAAATTCAAACTGAAAGTTAATTTCCTCGTTTTCAGACTGTTATATTTTAGGTAGTTAGTACAAACTCTTCATAGCTACAGTATATTTTGAGGGTTGTAAAAAGAAGTTGTAGTAATAGTTTCTGTTAATTTGTACGATAAAAAAGTAAATGTCAAGTTATTACCATGTTACAATCAGAAACTATATGTTTTCTATTCACAAACTTCAACACGACGATTATGGTAAAAATATACTTTTTCAAAGCTAGATGAGTTTATGGAATTATCTTTATTCTTTGTGTTGTGAATAAACGAGTGAACGTCTCCCCGTCTTTGTGGTTAAGTTTGCACGTCTAATTCTAATTCTAAATCACCTAATTCGCTGCGTAGCATTAGCAGGCTTTTTCTATTTCAGCATCAGCTTCATCGTGAGTGTGTGTGTGTCTTCATTTGACATTTCTCGTCCTATCGTCTTGTGACTGTATGTCCCTTTTCTCCTTTCATGTCCCTTTATCCTTACAGCCCCCTGTCATTTATCGATATCCTTCTTCATCTACCTTCTGCTCCCATTTCTTTATCTTCTCATCTTTCCTTCTCTTATTTCCAGCACTCTCTAATCGCCCTCCGAATTACTTCTCCCGTAAATAGTCTTCGTTTCTCTTCTCCTGTCTTGCTTTGTCTCCGTTATCTAATGTCTTATCGATAAGATATCTCCTTTCATCGACTCCTTTGTACAACTCAATTATTTCGACTTTCATTTTGCAATAGTTATTTCTCGATATCATTTTGCAGAGAAAGTTATCGTATTTTCTGTTTTACTGAGCTGTTTGATCTTTCAAATGTCGTAATCCAGCGAATTGAAGACGATACAGTTTTATAAATTTCTTTACAAAGTAGAGCATTAATTCAATGAATAAGCATGCAAAACAGTTCGCTGGATGAGGACTATGAAAAAGAATCGGTAGAAAATTGCATGATTGAAGATCATGCAATACTGTATTACTGAAGAATCATTTAAATTTATTAGTTTATTGAAAATTTCATCTGTCCATTATTTGATCAAGTGGTGCTACTCTAAAATCATCATCTAACCAATTAAATTGAAAAACTCATCGTTTCCATTAATAATTTCGATATTTTGAGGACCTGCTAAATGGGGGAAGACGATACTGTCAGCAATGAGTTTCTGCCGAAGAAGTACAAGAATGAGTACATGAAGGGCAAGAGATTGGATGAAGATGATCAGGTATGGAAGCTACATCACTGCCTTTGAGCGGAATGACTAATAATCTATGTAATTTGCATTCAGAAGGACGATCGTAACCAGTTGTATTGGCAGAAGAACAGTAATGTTCATCTGAAGCAGAGTAAGAAAGAGACTAAATTTGAATTGGAAATCTCCGATTGTTTTAGGAGATGGCTACAGCGACATCCTGCCCTCTTCCAGAAACAACCCCTTCGTCTTCGGTATTTCGTCACACCTTTATCCAATCAATCAAATCCTTTTATCACCTCATCCGTTGAAATAACTCAGGAAAGATCCACAAACAATGAATTGTCTTCACATATTGAGTAGTTAGACTAATTTTATGATATGGAGAAGTCAAAGCCGTGATTATGAGACTTAATGAACCCTGTTGAAACTTATTTCGGACCATCATTATTGATTTGTGCGAACCTTTTCCTAATTATTTCTTTCAGCCCCTCCAGTCAGCCAGTCGACCCCCAAAACAGCCCATCAGACACTCGTCCGCCCTCCGATGCAGAAAGAGCAAAAGCTAACCTGGGGAAGATGTGAGTAGACGGGCATGACAGGGGAACATGCAAATGCTACATGAATATCTCATCACATCTAGAATCTTAACCGAATCTGAGCTAAATCCCTGAATTCCTGATTCACTTCCTCAGATTATGAGTTTCGCAATTTGTTTAGTGCCCTCCCTATCTCGACCTGCTTCCGCAATGCCTGCCATCGCATACAACAACCCGTATCATCCAAACAGTAATTGATTAGAGAATGACAAAAAACTTATGACACAATTCAGTGCATGGAGTACAAATACACGACAGATATCCCTCATACACGACTCTGCCGAGACCTGATGAATTGAGTATCAAGCAACTCGAGGCGACATTGGCTGCTAGGGTAAAACTGCTCCTTACAAAGCTGATCTTCATGAGTGTACAAACTACAAAGCTTGTAAAATTGCGTCTTATTGAGAAAAACAACTCTTCTTTTTATGACCCAAGATATTCCAATATTATCCTTCATGAAGAATTAAAGATACTGAAACATAAGAAGTTTAAACTATTTTAGAGAATGAGCAATACACCCTCATATGCATCAGGGATGCCGATTCCTCTCAACAACAGTCATTTGCCTGTGCCCTGTTTTGAGCCAATTCTCCCAGCTCCAATTTTGACAGTTCAACAGCCGTCCAAACCGCTCGTTGATTGGACTGCAGTCAGCACGAGATGCAGCATGGCTGTTAGTTTTATTAAAACACAACTCAATGTCGTTATATAAAAATGTGATGTCATCTAGTCACGTGCAAAGTTATTTTTACACCGATTTATTGAATTTTAGAAATACCTAGCTGTGAGTTTGCACAATATTAGAAGGATAACTTTCGCTTACGCTTGAATTTACGTAAACTTTGCAGGAATGCGTAAATAAGTTGATAAAAGGCACCATTGAAAGGCTGGCCGATTTTTTACTTCTATTTTGGAAATCTTTAACAATGTCAAAGCTATAACTTATAAGCTAAACATTTCCGATTTATTATGAAAATTTCCTAAATTCCAAGGCTAGTTAACATTCGATTTGATATACTTTTAGGTATTGTCATCTCTGACTATATTCGCCCTTGGAGCTGCTCGAATGTTGCAAGGCGCCAAATGGGCGATTGGCATTGAATTGGTATATGCAGTGATGTGCTTGCTAGCAGCTTTCAGTGGTCTATTCGCAGCGAAGACTGCTAATTTTACAGGTATTCTTTTGGATTGTTTCTCTTGATAAAATGATCTCAGTCTTCGTCACGATAAAGTAGAAAATCATAGTTTTATCTTTTCAGTAAGCTGGATTGTCTTAGAATTTTTGAGCGAATCATAGAGAAGTTAGGCAATGAAGATCAGCTTTGTAACTGAACTTTATTGCTAGTAGATTATGAATTAAAATGATAAATTTTCCATCAATTTCAAATTTTATAGCAGCCGCGATTTGTTTCCTTTGGACAACAATCAACATTCTTCTTGGACCTGTTCCCTTTGTTTTGGGTTTGTCATGTTCTCGAGAAAATGTTGAAGAATGATCTTCATTTAGGCCTATTCCCGACAATTCCGATGTCGTTCCCCGAATTGAATCCGTCAGTGTTCATCTCTCGAAGCGAACCTCTTCTGTTAGATTTGGCTCTCTCAGTGGCCTGTCTCGTTCAGGTTTGCTTCTTCACGTTTTGATCGCAGTTCCTGGGATAGCATGCGGACACATTACTAATTGAGAATATTATGCACATTCAATGCGAGTGCTTTGTCGAGTTTATTTTTATGAATGTGATGTGACGTACATCATCTTATTATTATTTCCATTTATATGCAACTTCCGTATATGCATATCATTATGGCCGGTGAGTACCTTCTTTCCAATGATTTGAAGTGACTACTTTCCTCCCAAAACAGAATAGTGTTCGAGAGGAAAATATTCATTTCGAATCTTTGAGAATAAAGTATTCACAGCCAATCTATTTATAATAAAATCGAGTTTGCAGATCTTCGTGTCCATCTCGATTTCGTACAGTGGTTGTCGTTGCCTGGCCTCCCTCTGCTCGGTTGTCGAAGAACTTCGTCTCAACAGCGAAATTCAATCAGTTTTCTATGAAAACAAGCAGCCCGTCTACTCCAAGAACCCTTAATAAGAAATGGAATCGACAGCACAAATACACTTTACGAAGACAATTCAATGATTCTTTCCGTGTATTTATTCATTGTTACTTCTGCTATTTATAAATAATTTATCATCATCATTCTCCGAGCCAACTGCATGCTTTCGATTGTGAGGAGGAATGAAAACAACGAGGACTTTTTATTATTTATTTTTCCGATTTTCGGATAAATCAAAGTTGCATCTGGTTAGTTAAGGTATTTGGGGGCTATCGAATCGATGGCTATCCAAACCGAAGTGGCCTGGGCTTTTCGTGTCTGAAAACAGCAATAATTAGTCAACGAAGGTGATGATAAAATTATGTCATCATTGTAAGTTAGTGATAGGACAGGACAAATGATGTGATATTTCATTTCATTTTGGGCGATGGTTGATGATTCCCAGAACACATAGTTGCATAGGAGATGGGAAATAGCATCAGAATCAAATCACCTTGTATCACTTTCTCATTCTACTTCATCATTTTATCAGATTGGATTTAGCCGATTACGTAACATAGCATTTGGAAATGGACTTCTTTCGACGAAATATCGTGAAAAATGAGGGACGAGGTTGGAAATCTCGAGTTCGCTACTCACAAATTCATGTAGGTGGCGTGTTGAGGTTGGAAGAAGTTTGGACCAAATCAAATGGGTGAAATGCAGGAAGAGGGAGAGGAGAAAAACGAAATCTCCTATCATTCGGATTCAGATGACGCAGTCAAAATATCGAATTGAACAAACTACACAGAATGATGAAGTTCACAAAATAATATTTGCAAAAAATTAGTTGCCATGCAAGAAGAATATCATATAAATATAACGTGGAGAATTTACCGTATCGCTAGCATTTGAAAAAGCAACGTTGCATTGATTCATACTCTGGTCTTGACGTAAACTACTATGATTCAGACTTAGAATACTTACATTTATGTGTCAATTATTCGGCTTTGTGGATAACATTGCAGAATGATGTCGATTTTACTGTAGAATTATGCGCATATGCAAGGTAAGAATAAAGATTTCTAGATTAACACATATGACTTGCGTCAGAACATTCCTATTGTTTGAAGAATGAATGGAATAAAGAATCTTGTATTGAATTATTAAATCTGCTCTATGATAAGTAAGAAAAGTTAGAAGAAGAGGGTTTATCAAATACCAAAAGTATAATAGATAATATCAACAAAGAATAAAATTCGTAAGAGCTCATAACTTATTCGCAAATTCTGATAAATTAGAATTTTAGGGTATGGAAGATAATCTAGGGTCGCGTCAGGTCTATCCGTTCCGTAAAAATTCCCCTTTAAATCGAATAAACTGCACGATCTGTAGCGTGGGAGATAAAAAGGTTGAAATTTCGAGAAGAAGCAAATACGAATCGTCTGAAACAAGAAGCGTTGAGAGATAAACTCGAAAGATAAGGTAAGTAATAAGAGGAAAATAGAAAATATACGCCATCGACAGGCAATTAATTGCGTATCTGATTGCAGAAAATTGCAGTCTGACGAGTGCAGTTCGGAGATGAACACTTTTTCAGAGAACTGATTAGCTGAAGCCTGCAGCTTTACTAATTCTGACACCGAGTGTATAATTTAGGCAAGAAATTATACCATAAACTAATTGCGTAATGGCTAAATTAGCAAATATTTTAATGACGAAAATAAGTAAATTATGGTTTTATGAATCTATTCAGTTGCCTAACAAATTCATGGAATTAAAATAGTATGATTCAACTTCAATGATATTTTCATTCTAATTAAAAAATAGTGCGAGGTAAGCGTGATGCAAATTCATGAATTCCAAGAACCTATTGGATGATCCAATATCTTTTTTCGTACGTTATTCCAACTTGCAAATGGCATGATACACTTTTCATCGCATATTCTCAAAGTAATAATGGAGAATTTTACGGTCTATCATCATAGTCAAACTTCAAACTTTTGATGCTAGATAATAACAAGTTAGCATTTCGAGTAACGTGTATTGGAAAGGAGAGAATGAATTATTTGAGCATATTGTCTACATCATAGTCTTTCATTCTTTCATCATGGAATATAAGATGACATTAGACAAACCCTTATCCTGATCTAACTACGTGGCAGAAAGTCTGAAAATAGTCAGCCTGCTTTGTAATTCTCAGGCAGAAAAGCAGTCAGTCAATCTCGTAATCATTCAGAGCTCGAAGAACAAAAGTCCGACATGAAAATATGCAAAATCACACGCAAACTCAATAGCAGCAAGATTCTGCAAGAGTGAGAGAAGAAATGAGAAAAGTAATGAAATTAAAATGAAATAAGAATTAGGAAGGATGCTGGAGGTTGCACTGCATGAAATTTAGATTATTTTTGTCTTATACCGAAAAAGATTGATGATCGAATACAGGGCGTATTTCAGAATTATTGATCGAGTTTCATCTATAACAGATGAGGAAGTTTGCGGGAATATTAGCTTGCAATTATCCGAAATTGCATCCAAACCTGACGATATTGCCGCTAACTTTTAATATATACATCTGAGTCTAAGAGATATCCATTCTATCGTCGAAAAATCACGTCTTAAATGTATGAAGTAAAACAAGAAGCTAAACATATTTGTTATAAACCCTGTAAAATCTGAAAAATTTTGCGTCGTAATATTCAAATGCAGTGCAGTTAATTGCAAGATTCAAGTGAGAATAACTGAGCAGGCTCCTCTATTCAACTCAGTACTCAATCCAAGTCGAGTCCAAAAAGAAAAGAACGACGAAATGAGAAAAGTGAGAAAATGCAAGAATCTGTGAAGCTGAAATAATTTCGAGAAGAAGACAATAGATTGAAAACTGCGAAGGTGGCAAAATACGAATGAAAATTAAAAGATTGAGGGAAAACTGAAACAATCGCAGAATTGGTCTGTCCTGTCCCTTGACTAACTTGTCATTCATAGAAAATTATTTTAAAAAAAGTACGTTAAAATGAAAGCCGCAAAAATTCCAAATAGACTGCTCATTATTTAGCGCTATAAGCTATTTATGATGATGCGAAATGAGATAATTTCGGAGAACTAAATAACGTCATTTCGTTAAATTTCTAAATTTTCATTCAGAAAAGCATAGTATCTACCCTAGATTATCCCAAATCTTTATTCTCAAAAGTTTATTCGGCGCTTAATTCAATTCGGAACACTTACAGGAAAAATTATCCGGATTTTCGAAATAACGATCACGAATCACGAGACCTGATGCGCGAATTTAGGTTAAACTAAGAAAAAGATTTTGCGTGATTTTGCAACTCTTATTTTCATACGTTTTTTAGGAATATAAGCTCATTTTGTATATTTTGGGTTATGAAGTGCCAAAGTGAACAAAACAGATCTATCACTTACTTTTCACCGATTTCACCATCTGCTTCACTACGGGAAACTCGTCGGAACTTCAATAATTCTGCTAACATTTCGTAGTCCTCAGGAAGGCCGACTGAAATTAAAATAAATTGTCGAAATTAGAGAAAACAGGGTTTAAATTCTGATAAATCAGTATGAAGATCTATCACTTCGATTATTTTCTATACACGGCCTGATTGAATACTACAAACCCATGATAACTCGTATAATATTCAAAAAGTTTCAACTTTGATCATTCTCTTGTTCACATCATTTCAACATTAGCCAAGCACTTCTTTCTCACACCTGTTTGCCTACTTCATCATACTTAGCTACAAAACACATCTAAGTGTGCATACGATCACTCTGCTCAAAACTGGCAACAATTTCAGTCTTCTAGGAATATACCAGCACTGCGCCCTAATTCGATTGCTTCGTTTCGTTCCGACTCCAGTTTCCATTCAAAACACCTGTCTGTTTTCTCTATTTATACAGAAAATAGTAGTTAGATTTTTGACATCAGAAAGGAAAACCTGAGATCTACGTTCAGTTGGACTATAAAGTTAAGGAAAGGGTGAATTACTCTAGTGTTCCAAGTTGAAACAAGGTAATCGACGTCACAGTGATTGAATAAACCAGTCAAATCTAATTGCAAACTAAGCGGAAGTACGCTAATAGCAAATAGGGCCCGAGGGAAGGCATTTCGTACTCGAACTCAGATGAAGATAGAGACACGCAATTTCCAGAAAATAGTGTCAACTATTACAGTAGGGAGGGCTATTTTAGAACCCCTTGAAACACCCGGAACGAAGACAAGAAAATAGTTAAATTGGGTGGGTGATACGTTCATTAATGAAAGTTTGTTCTCGTTATTGAAATATGAGAAGGCCCTATATCTAAGTGAAAATATTCATGGAAGTAAACGTGCGCAATAAACAATGCGTTCAGTTTTTAGGATTTTTTATTCCCAGAATTTCTGAATCGATCACAATGATGTCATTTCGAAATTTCATTTGTTCGATGATTGCCTATGACAATTGTTCGCTATTCCTTCGCTCTATTCAAATCACACTTCGTCTCTTTCATCACGCCAAAAGTTTGAACATTTCTTCTATGTTCTCGAGTTATTTTGTCCTTAAACCGTACAAGATGAAACTATAGAATGATCGCAGAATTTCACTAGTGTTTAATTTCATTTCATTACTACCGTATTTTGATAAGTAAAGCGATAAAATAGAATTAGGGCACCTGCGTTGTGCGGCCGCATTTCGACGACAGCGGTCAAGACAATGAGAAGAATTGGGAGGGTGGTCCAGAACATAGCATGCCGCTTAGGGGCACGAGCGGCAGGCTGGGTAGGTATTACTGGATAGGAATGAGGAATGGGGTCTGTGGGAATGAAGGGAAAGGGAGAGGGGAGGAGTGAGAGGACCTAAAAGGGGCAGAGCTGCTGAGGCCACGCCCTCTAACCAAAGTAGCGCCCGACACGCGATTTGCAAGTGCACGAGCAGCTTACAGCTTACGGCCAAAGAGAGAGTCGTCGTTTAAATGGAATAAAATATGGATCAGCCGAAACCTAGGCGGCGCATTTCGCTGGACAAATGATACCATTCGGAGCAGAGGCATTCCAAATTCGAATTCGGAATCAGAAACCACCTTTTATTATATAATGCATAGCAACGTTTGAGAGGTGAAATGGAAATATAAATGGAACAACAAATATAGATTACGGTAGAATTCTTGAAGACAAAGATTATACCCCGAGGTCCACGAATAAATACAGAAAGGAGGATTATCTGTTTGGATTGTAGATCTTCTTCTTGACGCGAGTGATGCGCCACTCGTTGGGGTCGTGGAATCTGTCGAACAGGGGATTGATCTTCTGGTTCCTCTTGAAGGCCGACAGCTTCGTCGAATCTCCGATCTTGAAGAACGAGGGGGCAAATTCCACCAACCAACGGGGGTCGATTGCCGTCACCTGAAATATTGATTTGCTTAGAATATATTCGTCGTTTTGTAGAAAAATAAGTGCAAAATTTTAAGACTGCAACTTCAATAAAAACACGTCATTTTATCTATTTCATTTCATTCTCTCTTCGTATTCCAAAATACTCTAACCAAGAGCTATATGATTTTGACATTTTGAAAATCGACTTCGATTGAAATACCGATTTTATCGTCTGAAAATTTTGATTTTGGTCTTTAGAAAGTCTGGGTTCGATAATAAATTCAACCTTTTCAGAAAAAAATGAATATTCCAATTACGATTTTCGTTCAACCGTTGACAGGAATTTAATATGATGTTCTTATTGTCAAATGTATTTTTTTTCGCCAAATTTAGATATTTTGAGAGTACAGAGGTTGCTTCATTTCAGATTTGACGTAATGGGTAGAAATGGCAATTTGGCATTCACAAAGTAAAAAAGAAATATCTTTCAAAGTTCAATGGCATAAGAATCAATGATCCAATTCTATCGCCTATTTATAAAGATGGATCTTACCAAGAAAATAGTCTAATTTTGTGATTTCAACAGGTGTAAATTCAATTTTTCGGTACTAAAATGCGTTTAGTTTGAAGATCGTTTTTTGACGGTTTTTTTATTAGTCAAGTATGATTTTTGTAATTATTCACTATAAATGCCTCAAATACGTAAAAATTGGCTAGTTTGATTTTTAAAATTTCGTAAAATTAGATTTCTGAAGAAACATTTATGACTTCTCGAAAGTACGGTCAGAAATGTAGGTTATTTCAAGTTTCAGAGATTTTTCTTATAAATATAAAATAATTAGTGACTAATCCTCCAATTATCCATAAAAGTGCCTAACACCTAGAACATTTTTCATCTTGCATGACGATAAAATAGCCCTATTCTTTTGCAGCTGAATAATTGAATGAATGTAAAATTCTCTATCAGAATCTCGCATTAATTGAATCAGAAATCAAATCCCTCACTACAAAATTCAAAGAAACGTCATTTTCTCATTTCTCTCCAGGCAATTGTATTAGCCTTAACAAAATCAAGCCAATTTCGCAATGTAATCTTTGAAATTTCAAATGCAAAAGTGAAAGATAAAAAGTTTCTAGAAATTTTCCTACCTCTCTCATATATTCCTTCGTGGTCATGACGAGTTCATGGTAAACAACCCATTCTGGCTGATTCTGGAACAGAGCTGAAGAAGGGTGGATGTAGACATTCTGTGCATCTACAAGGGTACGGTAGCCCTCCTGCAAATTCAGGTGTAAAGAATTGATCAGACAAACATTCAGAACACTATCGAATTAAATTGTTTGAGAAATTTGGCAATTGATGCGTGCAAACTCCTTTTCCCTCATCTTATATTTTCATTACATCATGAGTTTTTTTCTTTTATCTGACGCAAAGTGCATATGATCAAAAGCGCTCGCAATTTAACCCCGGATATCTTGGAATCGAAATTTCAACTTCATGAATTATAATTCCATCATTTCCTATGTCAGAATCTAGCTTCCGAATCTAAGGAATAAAGAGGACAAGTGTTTTAGGAATTCAAATTCACAATGTTTAAACGGTAAACTCTCAAAATGTAATTCGGAAACAGCAATTCCTCGAGATATCAAGGCAAGAATAAGGAGAAACAAGATGATTATAATTTATAAAGTTGGTGGTTAGAATAGAAACAAAATTTCCATTTTATTTTGCATCTAGCCTTACCGCAAAAATATTATTTTTGATTTGCTCTCAAATGAGTGAATACGCTTACTTGGGGATCCCTTTTGGCAGCATTTCTGAAGAAGCCCGAACAGATGGCTTTCTGCACTCTTTGCACGTCCCTGCCGCAACTCATCATGTCCAGCTTGTGTCTGTCCATAATTCCCAGCAGTTGTTTTCGAATATCCTAAAATAGGCTACTTTTGCAAATTTAAAAATTTCAAATAATATTGTTTTAAGTTCAAAGATGCAGAATTCTGCAACTTTTTCATTTCCTCTTCAAACATGTTATTATTTCTATTCTTTAATTAAAGCACGATATTTCCAAAAATCTGCAGGAGAAAATGATGATATCTTTTCTTTCATCTTGCAATAAAATTCCTAATATCGTACCTGTGCTCTTTTAAGTGTCCTAATTTGGACGTAATTTTCGAAGCACCAGGGCTGACTGAAATGGTGTAGTTTCCAAGAATTGTAGACAGCAAGGAGAGTGACGTGGTCGCCTTCGGGCTGGTGGAATTTGGCCTTTTTCTGGTCGGCTTGCTCCTGCTTCTCCTAAACATCGTCAAATTATTCCACTAATTGAGTTATTATGTTGCATTCAGCTACTTGTCTGCTACGTGGAATAAGCATAAGTGTTGGTGTTTTCCCGAGATCTTTGAAAGGCTTTGTAAAAGTTTGAAATTTTGGTTTACTCCGATATAAAAATTGCTAATGGTTAGAAAATATACCATATCCAAATCTTTTCAGACTATATCACAACTTATCAATGTAAATACAAACCCAAACCTCAAAAAAGCTTATGCAAAACTCTAATTGCGATGCAATGTGTTGTTTTCTAATTTGAAGTAGTACTATTATTATAGCTTCATGCGTATATATGCTCTGCAGTGATTTTTTATGCAAATTGGTGTGTCTAAACAAGTCCTTCTGCAACAGAATGTAATTGTTATGGTGACATCAACAAAGTGGATGGAGTGACTTGCCTTAGGTCGATAGAAGACATTCTGTACGGAGAGCATCGAGACAATCGTCAACACCTCCTCGGAACAGCTCAGTTCCACTGACATAATCAACAGCTTGGAGAGGGACGGCTCCAGAGGGAATTCAGCCATCTAAAATAGAACATGTTGAACTTCTTGATTAAGAAATGAAATCAAGTGTTTTTAATAAATTACCCTAAGCCAGTAAAGCTACTCTTGCAAAGCTTAATACTGATCGTGACATTTGCAAGCATATTCTCGAAAAAATGGGAGAATTTTCATCATACGCAAAAAAGTCAAATTTCTTACCCTCCTTCCCAATCTGGTGAGCAGCCCATCTCCATCGAGAGCAGAGAGAGTGTGCAGTTGGTGGAGTGCAGTGATCATGGAGTCGAGTGGCGGGGCGTCCATGAAGTCGAAGTCGATCAGGTTGTTGATGCCCATCGCCTTCAGCTGCAGCAAGGTCGTCGCCAGATTGGTACGCTGGATTTCAGGCACTGGAGTCGGCAACATTTCATCTCTGAATTACAACAGTTGAATAAAGGCTGAGTTTTATATTTCTAAATAGTAAGACCTTGATAATAAATCATGGGAAACGAGAAGAAATCGTTTGATAAGTGGATGGTAGGTCTTGAAAATAAGGATTCTTTTAGATTTCATTCTTGTGATCAATGAGTCATTGTTATTCAGTGCGTTGCGCTAATTAAGGTATTAATTGCAAAATTTGCAAAACATTAAATATCATACCTGTAAGCCCGTTCAGTGTAGAGTCGATAGCACTTTCCGGGTCCGGTTCTGCCGGCTCTGCCAGCCCTCTGCTTGGCAGCTGCCTGGCTGATGGGGGTCACGACTAGAGCATCCATTCCACTTTTCGGGTTTTAGATCTTCTGCTTAACGAATCCGGGATCCACCACGTAGAAAATGCCGTCGATTGTCAGCGACGTTTCAGCAATGTTTGTTGCGATTACCACCTGAAAATTCATGTTTTGAGAAAGAATTGAAAAATGAAGCTTTGAAAATTCAAAGTTAGCATATGATTTTTAAGAAATTTGAGTCGTAATTTTTTCTTTGTGATTTGAAGATACTCCCCTGCTCAATGAATAACAATCATACGCATACCTTTCTTTTTCCAGGAGAAGCAGGTTCGAAGATTCTGGTCTGCATTTCAGAGGGCAGAGCTCCATAGACAGGCAGGATGACGAGTTCTGGCACATCTGGACCCAGAGACTTCATTCTTTCGTATAGAACTTCACAAGATGTGTCGATTTCTTCCTAAAAAGGAAAGATTAGTAAATTTTCAGATGGGAAGCATTTGAAATGAAAAGCGATGTATATGAAAAGTGAATTATTAGAACAAGTCATTGCCTTCTTCGGCGAATTTCATTGTCGCGCTCTTGTTTCTCTATCATAAAAATCTAAAAGAGTAAATGCCATACCTGTCCAGTAAGGAAAACAAGAATATCTCCAGGCGGTTCAGTGAGATGGATCTGCATGACAGTTATGTGCGCTGCGTCCAAATAGTCCGTCTCTGGCTCTCTAAATTAATCTTTCAGTACTTCATATCTTTTAATCTCCATACCTTGTGTAGAGAATTTCAACAGGAAACGTTCTACCAGGAATCGTGAAAATCGGCGCCTCGTAGAAGTACTCGGAGAATTTGACTGCATCTAGAGTGGCACTAAAATGAGGAGTATTATTTTTGTGAAGACAAAATTCCAAATTCAGAAGATTAGTTATTTGTCTTATTAGAGTTAGAGACTTCGGTAAATTCACGATCGAATATAAATTCTTACCTAGTAATGATAAGTTTGAGTTCAGGTCTTTTCTTGGAAGCAGCTTTGAGCAGGCCGAAGAGAATGTCAGTGTGGATGGTCCTTTCGTGGGCCTCATCCAGCATGATCAGACTGTAGTTTGACAGATCGGGATCAACCAGGCACTCACGCAGCAACATGCCGTCTGTCATGTACTTGATGATCGTGTCTTGGCTGAAATAAGGAAATTGCACATAGTCATCATTCTTAACGGTAGATGAATCCTTGTCTCCATTTAATTCCAATTATTTCAAGCTGAGATGGGAGAGAAAATTGCTGTCGTTTAAGAGAGGTGCTCTCCATGCTCCCGAGATGAGCCTTTCATATGCACTCTGCGTGTATGATTCGTGAGTGCGACGCATCGAGACTAGGGGGAAAAGAGCAAAAACGCCCAGACATGTAGTTAGGGCTTGCAGGTATCCTTCCTTCTTTCTTTTCAATAGTTCACCTCGGTGATAATGGAGAGTAGTCAGTGTGAGATAGGAATTTATGGATAATTATCGTACCTGGTGCAGTCCTCGAAACGAATCGTGTATCCGACTTCCTGTCCCAATTTGCAGCCAAACTCTTCAGCGACACGCTTTGCAACGGACATTGCAGCGACGCGACTGAAACAAGAAAGTTCGAATAACTTCATGAGTTTCACAATGAAATGTTTTTTCTAGAGGTCGAGAGCGCAAAAGAGTTAATGAGAATCATAGTCCGTAATTATTTTTTGTTCAAAAAGATATATTCGAGCCTGATTAAAAATCGTAGAAAGAAAAATAGAATCAAAATTTCAATTGGCGGAAAAAATTGCAAAATTCTGGATCCCCAAATAAACATCTTTACTGTCAAAAACTCGCAGATAGAAAAATTATGAGTTGATTTTTGGCACAGAACCGTTTAATAGAATTTATCGTCCATCTAAGCTGACATTTTATGACTTTTCAATCTGAAAACTACTTGCTTCCTACTTTGAGGGTTCCTATACTACACTTTTTGAATACTGCCGCGCTTTCGCAGAGAGACGGAGCTTGCGCTTTCTATCTAGAGGAAAGAAATTAGCATACCGTGGCTGCGTGCATCCGATCTTTCCCCTCCTTGCAAATCCAGCCTCGACTGCGTATTGTGTCATTTGAGTCGTCTTTCCAGAGCCTGTCTCTCCAATCACCACGAGAATCTGATTGTCGCACATTGCCTGAATCCGAACTGTCAGAATGCATCTTCTGTACTTGCATGCCTACCTGAATGAGTGGTTTCTTGAGTCCGAAGATGGGCAGCGACTCCCTCTGCTCCTTCATGCTCAGATTCGTTCTCTTTCCATACGTGGCCTTGCCCCCAATCGTCACGTGCTTCATCCAGTCTGGCATTTCCTAAAAATGATTTATTTGAAATTTCTTCCAAAATAAAAAAAAATCGATATGCACTAGAATTGAATTTTTTGAAGACCCATTCAATTTTAACACATCACAAATTTCTATTTCGATAACAAAATCATTCTTCTGACAAGCTAATGGAATAAAAATCTAAGATGATCGTGGCTTACCCTCTCCCTTTTGTTGGAAGGTCTGTCGTCGTCTTTCCAAGAGCTTCCCCCCTCCTGCATTGGATCGAGAATCCTCGATGCAGTCAGCCCACCCCTCTGCTGTTCTGCATCCTTCTCTCGCTGGGCTTGGATTTTGGTTTCTTTGCGTTCCTTCGACAGAGCTCCCTGAAATTAAGTCATATTATTGGGAAGATAAGTGATCAAAGTAGGGTTATTACTAATTGTAAAAGATGAAGTTGATTTTCAGAAATTAATCAAAGGGGCAGCTAGAATAACACGCGACACAACGGCACGACTTTTCTACAATATTACGACGCGCTTTTTCTTAAAAAAATCATGCCGTATTTTTGTAAATGCCAATAAAAGAAGCTAATTTCCTTACTGGCAAACACATTTATTGATGTTTAGGATGACAATCGTATTTAGATTTAGATAAATCAAAATCTCAAAATGCATACCTGCATGAGAGCGGCCTGAGCGAGGCTTCCATCGGGATTCTTGATGACTTTGACAGGCTCGATCTCCTTGTTGATGACCTCGAAGGACTGTAGGAAAGGCGCTGGATCGTCACAAATCTCAATTTCTATGTCTTCGCCGTCACTTTCTTCTGAAAATACAAGATCAGAGATATTATTTCCTAAAAAATATTCTCACGTTCATCCTGATTGAGGACTCCCGTTTCAGCATCGAATCCAGGCACTTCAGCCGCGGTGATCACTCCAGCTCGCCTCATCATCTCGTATTCGTATCGCTCTGGAGTCGACATTCGAACGCGATTGCGAGTTGTTCTGAAATGAGCCAGTTTTTGTCTTTTAAAATCCAGCATTCAATCTAAGGACTGGCAAGTATCCTGACTTTGTCAAAAACTGCAATGACATAGACATTTGTATTGAATAGTTGCCATAAAATCAGGCAGTTTTAGGTCATGATATTTACACACAAGTATTCGTAAAATAGCTTACGTAGTAGCAGACATTTTGGGTTCATCCCTCTTCTCCGAATTCGCCCAAGGAGCCTCGGGATTCCTGACAGCCACTCCGATCGCATCTGCACTCAGCTCTGGCTCTGCAGGATTGAGGTCCTCTCCAGTTGTCTGGTCGACTTCCTTCATCGACAGGGATGTCTTGCCTCCTTCCATTTTCAGAACCTGAAGGATATTAATTTATTATCAAGGGAAAACCAGGTAAATATTTTTCTAAGAAAACATTAAAATCTTTTTTTCTCTTTACCACATTGAAAATAAGACTTGGATGGAAGTTAAAAGTTTTAAAACCGAAACCGAAATTATATCTATAAAATATAGTAGAGATGAAAATTGCGGAAAAATGAGTAAAATCCAGTAAATTCGGATAAAAGATCGTGCATAACTGTGATCATCCAATCGGCTTGATTTTGGGGTGTCAAGTAAAAGGTTCTTATTTGTCTGAACTCCCTATAAAATTTCAATCCGGTTGAATAAGTCTAAGTATTGATTTTAGCTAAAAATGTAAAGAAATTAGAATAGACAAACCTTGACTTTGACTTTGTCTCCCCTGGAAAGAATATCGCCCACAGACTGAACTCGCTCCTTCCTCAATTGGGAAATGTGACAGAGACCCTCGAATCGGCCTTTGATGCCCATCAGCTGGATGAACGCGCCGAATGGCTGGATGGAAGACACTCGGCCCTCGTAGATCTGCCCCACTTCGGGCGTGTCGGGCATTTCCTTATCTCTGCCTCTGTCTCCTCGATCTCTGCTCCGATCTCGCCTGCCTCTGCCATTTCGGTCATTTCGATCACGAGGAGAACGGGATCTGCAAATTATATCTTTGTCGATATTGAAAATAATCAGCAAAGAATAACGCAACAAGGGTATTTTGAAGTTATGATAAATCAGCTAGTTACAAAAATATTCTGTTCGAAAGAAAGATTGCACAGTCAAGTTATTTTTTTATTGGAAGAGAAATGGCAAATTTTCAACGAGATTCTTGTGAAAATTTTATTCTACCTCAAAACCTCTTCCTACGAATAGCATGTCTCAAGTAAACTCTGAGCTAAAAATAATAAATGTAAATCCATCCGAAACCAACCTGGATCTGTTTCTTCTTTTGGAATCCCTGTCCCTGCTTCTGCTTCGACTCCTCCTCCTCTTGTCCCTGTCTCGATTCCTGTCTCTCGAACGCGATCGACTTCGTTCTCGTTTTCCCTTTCCGGAATCAGGCTTTGTAGTCTGTGAAACGTTAGGAGTAACATTTGAACTAATAAAAACTAAATCTACCGCTTTTTGTTCCTTCCATTCAGTCTCGAGATCGGCAAACTGACTCATCAGATCGTTTGCCGAGGCCTTCTTCTCCACTTTCTCCTTTCCTTTCGAAGTCGTCGGCTCGTTCGCCATTGCCAGAACAGGACAGCGAGCCTGGAAATCACCTTTCTTCTTCCGCATAAATAAAAAAAATATCATACTTTGAGTTCCTCCTTTGCATCAGAGAGGAGCGTGATCTTGTGCGTTTCCTTGTAGGGCCCCTCTTTGCTCTTCTGCTCCTTCGGCTTGGGCATCATGTGATGGATCAGACGCAGCAGATTCGCTGTCAACGAATCATCGAACTAAAATAAATGTTTTTCAGCTTAAAAAATGTAAATGTATAAATGACGGGGTGGCGTGAGGACGTGCGCGCTATAGTTAGGGATAGGCGAGGGAGTGAAAGTAGGGAGAAATAGTATAGAAAGAGCTCACTTCCTCACGAAATCCCGTCATTTCTCAGTTGCCTGTATAAATCTCAGTGAAAAAGTTAGCAATTTTGAAATCCTTAAAAAATAAAAATAGAATATCATAAATTAGAGATCTTCATATGTTGGCCGAGCTTTATCCAGTTTTGGTTCAGAAATGCATCGTTAATTTTAGGAACTTAAAGAGGACATTTTCATTTACTTCAAAATTTTTGATTGTTGAATTTATTATTCTTGATGAAATTTACATTATCGCCGAGTCCTTCTTTCTCCAACGCCTTTTTGAACTTGTCGAACGTCCGATTTACCGTTGCCAGATGAATCACGAATTCGGCGACATCCTGAAAGTCATGAGTTGTTTACTTGGAACTTGTTATTTTTCGAGAAAGTTCGAAAATGTTCAAAATCTTGTGATTGAAAAGAATTAATTTCCTGAAACTTATAATCAGGAATTATCAAACTGGGTTTCGAAGTAAAACACGTTTCATACTATTTTTCAAATAATAAAAACGGATTTAGACTGTCCCACCTTATCTCCAACTCCAAAGTGGTTCTCCAATTCTGTGCAGACCTTGGATACGAGCGACAGTCGCTCTAGTTCATCCATTGGTGGAAATCTGAAATACGAAAATGATAATGAAGCCGCAAGTGACCAGTAGAGGAATAACGAAAAGGAAATAGAGGTTAGAAAGAGGAGGGGAGAAAGAAAGAGTGAACTTTCGCAACCAGAGCGCACACTGCACTAGACGGCTAGGGCTTCTTGTATAGTTCACCCGTTCACCTGTTCACCCTTTTGTATTGTTCACCCTTTTGA
>LIAE01007078.1:0-62020 GCA_002287525.1 Diploscapter pachys
TACCTGGAAGACGATCTGGGCGAGGATGGGCTGTTCGGGCAGAGTGTGCATGATCTTGACGAGAGCGGCCATGCGGAGTTCGGGGAACTCGAAGCGGTTCTTGTAGACGGGCATCAGGATCTGCTGGACCTTGCGGGGCATCTCGTCCTTGAGGAGACGGAGAGCATCGATGGCCTCAATGCGGACGGCGAGTTCTTCGCGCTTGTCGACGATGATCTTCTGGATCTCGTAGATGGACAGATCAATTCCGGCGTTGGCCAGAGTCTTGAGGGCGAGGATCTAAATTCATCAGTGCTTTTTTTCGAACTAATGAACCCTATCAAACCTTTTCGTAGGTGCTGTCAGCGGACTGGAATTCCTTCATGAAGATCTTGATGAACTTCTGCTTGANTTCGAACTAATGAATCCTATCAAACCTTCTCGTAGGTGCTGTCAGCGGACTGGAATTCCTTCATGAAGATCTTGATGAACTTCTGCTTGATTTCGCGCTTGTTCTCCTGGAGGAGGACGTCGTCGCGGTTCTCAGAGACGACACCACGGACGAGGGATCCGGCGCACAGCCAGGCGGATTGACGGAGAACGGGCTCGTTCTCGCTCTTCTCGGCCAGTCTGACGATCATCTCGGCGATCTTCTCAGAGGGGTAGGGGGTCTCCTGAAACATCAAGTTCGCCGATCTTCGTCCAAATGCTCTAAAACCTGGATCGACTTCAGGTACTGGGCGGCCTTGATAGGGGTGATGTCTCTGATTTCGATGTGGTGGATCAGGTGCTTGATGGTGTTGTGAGTTCCGGCAATGGCCAGGGCGTGTTCCATGAAGCGGCGCACACGCTGATTGGCGCTCTTGCAGAATTCGTTGTGAATCTGAACATCAGGTTGGTATTCTTCTTTGAATTCTTAAACTACCTTCTCGAGCTCATGGAGGCTGCACATGCGGAAGACACGGACGAGGCGAGCAACCTGGTGGGTGGTCTCGGGCTTGTTCTCCTTTCTCTCCTCGACCTTGCTGAGGATCTTGCTGATCAGCTCCATCTTCTTCGAGGTTTCGTACTTGGCGAAGGGCATCTCGAGCTTCGAGTCATCTCCGTACTTGAAGAACGATTCGACCATCTCTTCCCATTCGTTGGAGTAGATCATGTCCTCCTTGGATTCAGAACCCTTGGGGTGAGGGATCTGGGACTGGATGGACTGGGTCTTCTCGAGAGTCAGGCGGGCCTTGATCTCGGTCTTCATGTAGGGCTCGTCCTTGAGGGAGACCGAATAGATGGAGCGAACGTCGACGTTCTTGATGGCGTCCTTCTCGATTCTGTACGTGTAGACGGTCTGAAACGATGAGAATGAGTTGGAAATCCCANGACGGGCTCGTTCTCGCTCTTCTCGGCCAGTCTGACGATCATCTCGACGATCTTCTCAGAGGGGTAGGGGGTCTCCTGAAATCAATAACGTTTTTCTTCAGGAAGCACAAAAACAAGTCGTCTTATGAGAAATCCGAGTTTCCCTTGTCTACTCATCCCAGTCATGAAATAGCGATTTGTTGGAAAATAATTGCCAATAATAGATATCTCTTGGAAAAATGCCATTTTCAAGATCTACCTGAACGGCCTTGAGGTACTGGGCGGCCTTGATGGGAGTGCACTCGCGCTTCTCGATGAGGTGGACGAGCTGGCGGACGGTGTTGTGGGTTCCAGCGATAGCCAGAGCGTGTTCGTAGAACTTGCGGACCTTCTCGTCAGAGCTCTTGTAGAATTCGGAGTGGACCTAGAATTATAACTTTCGATTAATTTCCGAAAAAAACCGCTCATTGTCATCTTACCTTCTTGAGTTCGTCTTCGGAGCACATGCGGACAAGGCGGACGAGGCGAGCCATCTGGTGGGCAGTCTCGGGCTTGTTCTCTTCCTTCTCCATGATCTTCTCGACGATCTTGCGGATCTGCTGGATCTTCTTCGAGGTCTCGTACTGAGTGAAGGGGAGTTCGATCTTGGAGTCGTCTCCGTGCTTGAAGAAGGACTCGACCATCTCTTCCCATTCGTTGGAGTAGATCATCTCTTCCTTGCGCTCAGAACCCTTGGGGTGAGGGATCTGGGACTGGATGGGCTGGCTCTTCTCGAGGGTCAGGCGGGCCTTGATCTCGGTCTTCATGTAGGGCTCGTCCTTGAGGGAGACCGAATAGATGGAGCGAACGTCGACGTTCTTGATGGTGTCCTTCTCGATTCTGTACGTGTAGACGGTCTGAAACGATGAGAATGAGTTGGAAATCCCATCAAAGCGAGTGTTATGAATCTACCTGAGGCTGAACGAGGTCGTTCTGCTTCTCGCAGTCTTCGCATTCGGACTCGAATCTCATGTTGTACTTGATGTCGGGGCGTCCAGTGCACTTGTCGAAGTTGATCGACTTGGTGACAGTGGTCCACTGCTCTTCACGGACGATGGTGTAAGAGACTTCGCAGTCTCCCTCGAGGGTCTTCTCAACGACGGAGTAGAAGTCGTTCTGCTTGAGTTCCTCGCTGAGCTCGTCGTGCATCTCCTTGTTGTCGGTGGTACGTCCGGTCTTGTCGAGATTGATCTGGAGCATGTTCAGGACGGCGCGCCTATAAACAGGTGGTTCGTTTTTTTTTCTTCTCAAACTTCACAAATAGATAAAGAACTCACTTGATGTTCTTGGACCAAGCCTCATCGTCGCTGGAGAACTGGATCTCGGAGATCATTCCGTTGCGGTAGACGCAGCGGACTGGCTCCTCGAGCATCTTCTGGTGCTCCTTGGCAATCTGGCGGTCTTCCAGAGCTTCGAGAGGGACGAAGCTCAGGGACTCGGTGCGGGATGGGGTGGGTTCGTCAGTGTGGCCGGCGGCCAGTCTGATTTCCCTGAGGCGGAGCAGAAGAGTGCGGTCGTCGGTCATCTGAAATTGTACACTCATATTGGGGAAAAAAACAAAAAGCAAAATTCTTCTAAAACGAGAAGAAAAAGAAGAAGAACTTATTGCAAGAAAACAAAACTACCTGGACATGGACATCCGAGCGGATGCGGGTGAGAGTGACGTCGGTGTTCTGGACGGGGAGGCCAGTCATGACCGAGCCTTCATATCTGTATCTGTACTCGGTCTTGGCTTGCAGAGGACGATCGATGCTCCAGGAGCCACGAGAGGAGGCCAGGGCCAGAGTGGCCAAGGCTGCGACGATCAGAAACTTCATGTTTCTGTTTCGGCTAATGCGAATTTCAAAGCCCTGAGCACGCCTTTTATAGGGCGACTCGAAGATAAGTTCAAGGTATCTGTCACTCAAGCACAGCACGGGTCGATGCTATTTTTTGCTGCAATTTGTGTCTTATCACCTTGATTGACATGTTCCCGCATATTCATTGCTCCTTTTCCCGTGAAAATTTCGATGTTCCCAAAGAGATTAGACGGCTATCAACTGATAATGGCCCTTCGAGAATGAATTCTAGAAACCAAAGGCTGGAAATCTGATCATGGTAATAAAAATGGCAAGTTTCTGAAATTAACCAATGCATCATGATGAATTGAAATTATCATAATTCTCTGTTCAATTTTCAACTTTTCTTTTACTCAAAATGTGATTTCTGAGACCGAAAATGTGAACGCATGTGAAGAGACAGTAGCAGAGAAATAAAGGGTGTTCTTGGAAGGGAGAAGAGATGAAAGGAAAACAAGGCGTAAGAAAGGTCATCCCTTTGTGAAGGAGAGGGCGACTAGATAGATGCAGGCATTGTTATTTGTACGAGTGGGATGTGGATGGTCCGGTAGCATATATTTCCCATTGCTTTTCTTTATTATGCGCACAAATGATTCCATATATTTTGAATTCCTGGGCAGCTTTTCAAATTCCATCAACAAATTCACCATTTTGACTCACGATTTTACACTTTTTCAATCACAGTCATAGAAATTCATCGCTATAAAAACTTGCAATTCTCGAGGATTATTCGTCGTTTTGAAATGAGTTTGACGAGCTTGCTGTTTTGACTTTATTTCCCAAGTCTTTCCATTTTTGTGTACAAACACTGTCAGAATCTATCTTCCCATCGTCGTCGAATTGTCGACTTTCTCCTTTCTTCGCCCGAGCAACGGGACAACTCCCCTTCTTCCCTTTTCTTCCTTCATCACATTTCCTCACTCTTGCACAGTTCTCGTTCCTTCCTCGTCTCACGGCGCTCGCATTTGCGCCTCTAATAATCCTCTCCATTCTGCTTCCCTCTGCTGCACCACAACAATGAATTGTTGTCGATATTCTCACTGCTGATTACTCTGCAGATAATCAGTGATATTTCGTGTGTGTGTGTGTGCACACTAGAACGTTCTAGTTTATTTTGAGTGAGCATCCAGGTTGAAAATAATAATTTTTTGAGGTGGGAAAAAATAATAAAATTGATTTTTTCAGTATAAGTTTGGCGAATGAGAAGTACTGTAGTGTTGCTCAACGGGTTTCTTCTTCCCTTGCTCGTCCACCGGATAGAAGGTCAAGGAATCGGCAATGTGGTCAGAGATCGTAAGTCTGGATTTGTAAAAATATTTTTTAAAGAAATTTTGGTAATTCGGAAGCCTCTCAATCATGTAAATTAAGAGGAGTATTTTAAAATATAGTGATTTTCGTCCGATAAAGATTTATAGCAAAAAATTATACTAAAAATTATTATTTTTTCTCAATTTATAATAGATTTTTGAAGAATCGGCTTTGATGGAATTGCCGAGAATATTTTTTAGTATTTCTCAGTGCAAAAAATGTTTTTAAATAGTGAAAGTATGAGAGATTCCATTCATTTTTTCAAAAAAAAAAAAGTAACACCGGGCAAGTAAAAGCATTTTATAAAGTAAATGAGTTTTCCTAATCTCTCATCATTCTACATCCTATTCCGTCAAGTTGCGAGGTTATAAGATTTCAAAATATCCTAAATTTTTCTGAGTATGAAAATGTTTTTGTTGATTTAATTTCCTGAATCCGATTTTCAGTATTTCTATTTGAAGATTTTGATTTCTGAAACGAATATTATGAGAATCTTCCGTGCAAATCATGCAAATCATTCCAACTTTTGCTTCAAGATCCTTTATTGCCCTTTGATCATTGAGGTCCCTTCATTTTCTTGTCCAGACTTCCTTTTTCGAATTCCTCCCGATAATACAACTGTCCATCTCTTGCATTTCATTGCGCGCTTCCCGAAGTGCTCTTCCTTATCAGCTGACAGACTGTTTCGAATTTCGATTATGCACTTTCTCCTCTTTCTGCTTCTTTCCTCCTTTTCCCACTTTTTTCTGACCACCCAACCTTTCTCGTCTTTCGATTGACACGTTCCTAAGACGCCTTTACGCAGAATCGCTTTCTTCGTCGGCCCCTTTTTGATCGGACCATAAAATTTGTTCATTACTTTCGAAATTTGGAGTGACAGAGATTAGCTAGAAAAATGACTGTCAATTTCATGAAAATCATACGATTTTGAAAAATTAGAAAGAAAAATCTTGAATAAGTTTGTAAGTCCTCAAGGAAATTTTGCCAAACTAAAACGAAAAAGGACAAAACTGAGTAAGTCTAGATTATGTTAGATTGATTAATTTATTTTGAGGTGCAGTGATTGAGATCAGACCTGACAAGATTTGATATTTCTTGGACCGGTCAGAAAAATCGTTAAAGGTCGAATTTTGGAAGATTGTGTAGCTGTCCTTGTTTACATTAGATAAATTTTGACTAACTTTGCTGCATTGCTTCCAAATTTCAACAGATTCTTTTGAAATGGAGCGAATTTTTATTCTCTTTAAATCCTTCTTCGTTCCGCAATGTTACTTTGATTTTCTCTATGAATTTGGTTGATGATCACGTATTTGCTGTAGAAGGCAATCAAATGTCTCAGAGGATGATAAAGATGTACATGCAAATATGGAGATTGCCTAATCTTTTGACCTCTCGCTGCCATAAATGGTCCATTGTCCCCCGCTCCTTTGTTTGCGGAAGTGTACCTTGACCCTTTTGATCCGATACCAAAAATCGTTCTTTGGAACGAAGTAACAAATAAGTGATGAGCGTGGTATTTGAATGCATCAGAGTCAAATTTTATAAAGAATAAAATTTCAAAGTTCCGCTTTAATTCATCAATCTGATTCGATCAATTATAATTTCCAATTTCATGAGCTTGTGGTTGGAAATTGACGATGTCAGATCATAGGATATGAACATTTTTTGACAAATTAGCAAGATTATCGACTGGATCAGTCTTGATAGTAGAAATAACATTGTCTAGATGATTGTTCATTATTTATTTAAAAGGTATGCAACAATTTCAGACCCAACTGACGTAGCTCAATTCCCCCTTCCAAGATATGTCGCCCGAGCACCAACAAAGACAGAATACATTCGTCCGTGCTATTTCACAAATTGGGCTCAATATCGGTAGATAACATGGAAAGTTCAAAAACAAATATGAATGTTGCAGAAATGGACGAGCAAAATATGTGCCGGAAAACTATGTTACGGGCTTATGCACACACATCCTTTTCGCTTTCGGCTGGATGAACGATGACTTCACAGTCAGGTATTCTTTGAGAATAGTTATGATAAGTGATTTCATGGCGTATTCTAGTGGCACAACTTGGAAGCTGATTCTTTCTTTTTGAATTTATGTTTATGCGAAATATTGCGATGATCAATTCCAAAGTCCATAATATCCTATTTCATTCATGGAGATGAGATATTATTGAGCGATCTAGCCAGAATCACGCATATTTTCGAATTCCTGACCCCAATAGTTAACATGCATTCCCCTAATAGTGATATCATAACAGATTCTAGATCTATGATCGCCTAAAAGAAAAGCTATTTGCAGAGCCTTTGACCCAGCCGATTTGCCTAATGATTGGGCCGGCGACGGCATGTACAACCGGGTGAATGCACTGAAGAAGACCGACACGAATCTTAAAACACTGCTATCGATTGGCGGATGGAGCTTCGGCACGAGGCTATTTCAGGTAAAAGAATGCGGAGGAAGAAGGCAAACTGGCCGCCGGTTATGACGCTCAAAGGCAAACATTCTGGGGAAGAGTCGATGAATTGATCGGCACTCGCCCATTGTGCCAAAAGAGGAAATAGGCATAAATTTGAGGATTTTGTGAAGAGTTTTTTTTGCAGATACTCAAAGGAAAAGATTCAAATAGGAAAAAAAAGATCGAAAAGGATATTTGAATTGAGAATTCACGCGCTTCGTGACTCTCACGTAAGAATATTGAATCTGTTGAAGTATTATGTAGAGAAGGGTAGTATAGTGTTTGAGCAGGTCAAAGAAATTCCTAAGGGAAAAATGTTTTGAATGGAATACAAATTAAAATAAGAAAATATATTTGAGGACATGGCCTCAACGGCAGCCAACCGCAAGACTTTCATCGACTCAGCTATTGCTTTTGTCAGACAGTGGAACTTTGATGGAATCGATATCGACTGGGAGTATCCAAGCGGGCCAGTTGACAAGACAAATTTCGCTCAACTGTTCCAGGTAATATAAACCGCAGGTTTAAATCAGAGCAATCCACTTTACAGGAACTCCGATCAGCAGTCGAGTTCGAAGCTGGATCTTCTGGAAAAGATCGCCTACTCGTGACGGCTGCAGTCTCTGCCGGTCAAGCCACGATCGATGCTGGCTATGATGTGCCAAACATTGCCAAGTAATCATTTTTGCGAAACAAATCATATTGGTTTCTTCAGCTCACTCGACTTTATTCTGGTGATGTCATACGATTTCTATGGCGCTTGGTCTAGCAATACTGGATTCAACTCGCCTCTATTTGCAGAAGAAAATGTGCCCGATTTTGAGAAAGTTTGGAGCGTGGTACGTAAATCTATAAAATATTCTTCTCATTTCGGAGATTTAGTCCTGGGCAGCAAATTATTGGAGCACGAAGGGAATGCCCAAATCGAAGATCATCATCGGAATGCCTACGTATGGAAGGGGATGGACTTTGAAAGATCCAAGCAACTACACGGTCGGAGCTCCAGGAACGCCTGCAAAAGTTACTCCATTCACTCAAGAAGCTGGAGTTGCTGCCTTCTTTGAGGTAATATTTTGTCAGTTATATATACAAGAAAACTTTTTTTTTTTTTCTTAAATTTTTGGAATAAAATTATCTAAAGTGCATTGATAATCCAGAATGGAAAACTTGCACCTTAACATACATCGTCTTGAAATATGAGAAGGCAGTTTAATACAGTGATATCACGCTAGCTTCACAGCCAAAAATTCTAAAATATCATCAGTGAAATTGTGAGAGTATCTGCTCGAAATTGCAATCTTTCTCATTATTTATGCGAGTTTCAACTTGTCTTATTTCTAAAATTCGTCGAATAAACAACATCTTACCTATTTGATAAGTGGCGATATCCTTATTTCAGTTCTGCGAAATGCTTGCCACTGGTGCTCAGCGATACTGGGACACAACTTCCCAAGTGCCTTATCTCGTCCAAGGAGATCAATGGTTCGGATATGACGACCAAGAATCCTTCACTAACAAGGTACGAGATTCATTAGCGCAAATTTCTCAATAAACAACTTCAGATGACCTGGATCAAACGAGAGAACTACGGTGGAGCTTTCGTCTGGACTCTTGACTTCGACGACTTCAATGCCAAGTGCAGCAATTCTGATGGAAAGATCTACCCGTTGATCAGGATCATCGCCAAAGAACTTGGCGGAATTGACATCCAGAACGTAAGTTACAATAGGTTCGCAAAAATTAACGGACGGAAATTCCAGGGACCTCCTGCTTCAACTACAAAGAGCCCAATGACAACCACTCAAATTCCACCAGCAACTACTGCTAGAGGTGGAATGACTACACCAACTACTACTTTTAGGTATTGAGCATTTGTGGAATTAAAAGGAATATAGATTTTCATTAGACCAGTAACTCCTCCTGCTACGACAACGCCGAAGCCAACTGATAGTGCACAATGCTTGAATCTCCCAAATGGATTCCATTCAGTTGAGAAGAGCTGTGAAAGCTTCGCGTTGTGCTCGAAAGGTTGAAATAATAAAGATATTTAAACAAACTCAACGATTTCAGGAAACTATTTCCCGATGGTCTGCCCATCTGGGTTCCATTTTTCTCCATCTCGTAGCTACTGCGTTCCAGTTTCCGAGTCTGATTGCGTCGTGGCTACAACGATTAAACCAGGTTAAAAAAACTTCTTAATGAAGCTTCATTTCAAAATTTCAGTTCCTGATCCGTCATTCGTATGCAAACAGGATGGATTCTTCGGAGATCCGACAAACTGCGAGAAGTTCTGGCGATGCGTCAACAATGTCTCGTATCCATTCGACTGCCCTAGAGGTAACAAGGATTAATTTTATTGGGTTGTTGCATAAGTTCCGTCCATTTTTTAAAATGCACTAAATAACATCGTGAAAGAATTATCCAAAAATGATCATCATAAAAACTTTCACGTGTGATTTAAAAGGCCCATTCGGATTCATTAGACTACAAAAAAGTAGTCAAATTTAAAAAACAAAAAAGAACAGAACTTATGCAACAACCCAATAGTAAAATTACTTAAACACAAGTGTGGGATAACATTTCTCGAAATTATTTTTCGAATATCGATACCTCGAAATCTTTCTATGTCAAGATAAATTGAAATTGTCAAACGTTCTGAGAGAACCAAAAAACAATCGATACAATTTAGGCCTGACATATCACGTTGACACTTCGATGTGCGATCACCCCAACCCTGATAAGTGTGCAAAGTAATCGATCGATTTGATTACTCACCTCATACTCCCATGAATCGAATTGGTTAATCCTAACATGATCCATCTATTTATTATAATTTATCTATTTTTGTAAATATTTACCGTCACTTTTACTCTTTCAAAGCTGATGATATTTCTAGTGGATTGGTCTTTCGAAATCAAAACGATGCCAACAAATTTACAATCTTTCATTAATTTTCTGATGAACATTTTTCACTTGTCAGATGACGAAATCTCAATTTTTAAGAAAATTTTGCACAACTAGAGTTAACGATTTCTGACTAAAAATTTCATGGATATTCTAATGTTGTTCGATCCAAACGTAGTAACTTATTTCCCAGTTAGTTGCTCAAATTGAGTATTTTGTGTACATTTCGGAATTTGTTCCGGAACGAATAAAAATTTCGCAAGTTTTATTATGCACATTGAGAAGAACACCTCTGTACTGTCGTAATGAAGGAAGGCAACACATTCGTGATGAGACCCATAATCGTGAACACACAACCCTTTGATTGAGAACTCGGATTCTAATCAGAAACTAACACAAATATTGCATAGAAAATGAACATGGAGATTTTGGTGAGTAAATTATGTCGAAGAAACTAATGAACAATGTAGCACGCGGCCAAAATCAGTCTTTCAGAAGATAGATAGTTTGGTTTGATCATGAGTGATGATCACTTTAGATTAACATCCAATAAAATAGCTACGAAAGATAAAAGCTCCAAATTTGGATTGTCGATAGTTTAAAGGTTAACTTTTCCGAGAAAGAATATATTCTGCATTGATCGCAATTTTTAAATCTAAAATGCATGTGAAAAATCGCCTATTCCAACCTTTTCCACAACCTTGCTGTATTAAAATGAATCCTAGTTATTTGAGCAAAATCTAGCGTTATCTAAAGAAGTATGACATAAGAGTTCTATAGACACCGAAGCTAACATTGAGGAGCACGAAACAGAAAAACACTTGAGCACAGAATGATGCAATACCGATGATCGAAGAAAGTGAGAAAATGCGAGCTGGCTTCGATAGGAACGAAAAGTGAACTTGCTGTAGAGTGGAGAAGAATGAAATTCCTGGAGGCTCTTTGGGAAAATTGCGTGCAACTTCCTGAAAATTGAATATTAGCGCGCCACTGAATATGAATAAGTTTTTTACTAGTCATCTGATGATAGTTCACGAAATTGATGTTTTTATATGAAAGATGGTGAATATTTGACGTTTTCAGATTTCATATCAAGGTCTCTACAGATCATCAGATACGTTTCGTTATCGTTATTTTATAGAAAATGCTACCTGGGGAGTTTTGTCTGCCGTCTCCGGTACGTACTTGTAGTTGACTATCGCATAGACGATGTTCATCAGCACAAATGGAACTAGCACTTTTGCAGTGCCGGCAGAGTTCAGAGCTGTCAGCAGGAAGTTGGTGAGAATTCCACCGAAGATGTTCTAAAAAGACACTTGTTTGTGGACTATTGGACAGCTTCGAATTACCTGAGCAATTCCGACTGCAGCAGTTCCAAGAATAATATCGTCTGGCAGAAAGAGCTCTGGAACGATCGCATAGGCGCTTTCTCCGCTGATCGCCGCCACTACCAAATCGAGCGATGCGAGGACCGGCAAGGTTGACATTATTGAAAACCCGAGGATATCTAAAAAAAAAGTGGGTATTTTGAGAAAAAGAGCGAAGATTTATTTGGGAAGTTATTGTCTATCAAAATCTTACTTCGATAATGGGATCCAATAATCGCAATCAACCCAATGATTGAACTCACTATTGTCGGCACGATTAGAAGTGAACGACGAGAGAAGTGATGGAAACAGCTAAATTTCTCTGATAATGAGGTTTTCTTTCTGACAATCCATCTTACAAAAGCAAAGCGATACTGATGCCAGCTTGTGGAAGAGCCATCAACAGTGACGCAATTTGAGCAGGAGCAGCTTGGAGTCCACTGTTCTCGAAGATTTGCGTCGAGTAGGATATCCAAAGCTAAAGTAGTAAAACTGTCTTGTCAATAATGATTTCTGTGACAATATCAGTAGTTTTTTTTAAGAAAATGCTTGGGGCATCCCGCTAAGAGGACTTCTTTCAAAATTCTAGGAGGTAAATTTTCTAATGGGAGTATTCTGTTCATTTATGGTATTGACATTGATTAATTATTAGCATTGTTTCAGCCCAATTTCGGCTATCTACATTTGATGTAATAGCGGAATGACGTGACGATTTTCTGAGTTTAACGAAACGTGAAAATGACGAAATGATTCCGCCTCATTCACGAATTCTATCATTTACTATTGTGTTACGCCATCTTCGCGTTTCGTCAAATCCATAAAAGAGCGCTTCGTCGTTACGTTTTTTTCTTCGAACTGCCCTCAACTTTCAATAAAAATCTTACCCAATCGTCGAGATGGACGAAGCTCTGGACGAAAAGGGCAATGAGCAGAGGTCTGACGAATTGTCCATCTCGCATTCGATCGGTCACGAGCTCAGTTAGATTGGTCGGTTTCTTTACATGCTTCTTCCCATTATGGTTTTCGTCGCAGCTGTCACGGAGCTGAAACGATTCCTTTGGATATTTATGAATGTCGAAATAGGAAAATTTTCTCGCACTATACAAACAGGTAAAGCCCCGACAAAGTGCGGAAAACGTCATTTTTATGGATTTTCAAGTCCCAATATTTTTATCTTTTCATTTTTTGTCGCATTAAAATCGGTTTCCTACCTCAACGAGCTCATTCAGTATTTCTTCCGTTGACAACTTTGCGTCGGCGATATTCTGAAATTGCAAACTTTATTTTTATCTAACGCATGATTTTATTGTTCACTTGGTTTCAGCGATGCTGTTCTTTCAGAAATCAACTTTTCTATTATAATATAATAAAATGCCTGCATTTCTTCTATGAGTCAGGTGTCTGCTGAATCAATAAATTGCGTGGTACCTCTCTTATTCGTTTTTGGGAAAAAGTCTAGCGTAGCAACGAAAAAATTGCAATTCCAGGCACTTGTGTGGGTACGCATGTTCGCCATTTCTCTTATCACACCTGACAATCAAATCCCACCCTTGTCCCCCCTTTCATAATCACTCAATTTTCAATTCGATTGTCATTTTCTATTTCGAGGGGGGCAATTTTATTCAGCACAGCATTCTTTTGAGAAGTCATTTCACGTGTTTTGTCTAACGATTTGCAATAATGCGCCTAGTCACCTGATAATAAAGCATTGCCTTGCGTGCCTCGGATTCCTTGTTGTTCAAATACAAGTACCTGAAATTCCAAAGTTTATGATAGACGAACATAAAGAGCGGTCAAGCATTTCTTTCACAGTTGAAAGATCATCATCAACGAGAAAGGGACGATGCAATGATTCTCTAGCGCATAGTCATAAGAGAAGTTCGAAATTTCTAGCAATAAGAGATTTCTGAAGATCTTCATTTTTTCAGAAAGAGTACTTAGAGTATATTGATGTAAATTTGGAATTTTGAAATTCGATCTTTATCACCATTACAGAAATCAGATGATGGTTCAACATACCTGGGCGATTCTGGAGCTCTTATCAGAATAACTAAAGCTGGAACTAGAAGAAATAGCGGTACGCCCATTGCCCAGTGCCAATGAGTTGCGTTTCCAAGGAATCCTTCAACGGAAATCAGCATCCCGGCCAATTCGCCTACACAGGCCCACATCGTCTGAAATAACCCTCATAAATTGCTACTTTCTGCACATCACACACACCAATGAAGCAAGTGCCGTTCCACGCTTTCGAAGTGGAGGTAGCTCGGCAAGCATCACAGATCCAGCTGTTTGCACGATTCCTTGTCCGATTCCATTGATGAACCTCCCCAGAATTGCTGCAGCCACTCCTGCAGGAATATAGACTGTCAGCAAAGTGAACAGAACTCCAATCACGTCCAGAATGGTTCCTAGGTACATCTTCGATAAAATTTCCCTCAAATCGCCACGTTTAATGACGATATAGTTTTTAACGGATAACTTAGCACAACCGCAACCTCATAATTTGTAAAATGATATGAAAGTTCGCAAATCCTTATTTATCTTCTTCTTGCATTAAAGGAAATTTGTAAAAGCAGCCACGTAGCTATCCTTGACGAAATAGTATTGGCAAAAAGGATCTCTTCCACACCATATTTCGTTCAAAGTGGCTATATTTGCTACTTTTACAAATTTCCATGCTACGTGTTTTTCCATCAAATAATAAGATTATGAAGTAGCGAATTTTCAAAATCCATTTTGTTGCTCATAGATGGTAAAAAGGTATGAAACAAACCTCAAAATGGCTCCAGAAATAATTCACTTCGAGTATGATAATTGAGTTCAGCAAAACTTTCAGCTTACCTAGAATGACTGGAAACTTCCTGCCGCTCTTCATGGAAATGATGATAGCCAGAAAACATCCTACAGCCAGTCCGTAGATTCGCGCAGAAACCATCAATTCCCATGCCAGTTCAGCATCTTCTTTTTTCTTGTAGACGGACAGGAAAAATGGCAAAGCTGCCGGTAGAAGATTGTCCACAACGCTGTCCAGGTACAGCTGAAAGTGTGTCCAATATATCAACTATCAATCGACAATTTCTGGTTTGATCATCGACACTTTTTATGAGATTTTTTTTTCAGAATATCAACTTTCGCTTCAACTATTTTTTATATCGACCATTCAAAACTTTGGATCAACGTCGTTGATCTCCCATGATTTATCAATACTTTCCGTTTTGCAAAGATTATCCTCATGATCGAAACTAGTCTTTTGAGAACCTATGCCCTTAACACAAATTTATTTCGAACATCTTATGACTGTCATGTGAAAATTATCAGATCTCAAAAAAATATCTGAGAAACTTATGGAAATGACGACATCTCTCAATTCTCAAGAAGGAAAACAATAGTTTAAACTATAACTTTTCCTCGACCTACAAGAAAATGACTGGCGACTCCGATGCTGAGAACGACAAGCGACAGTCTGAGACTCGGGGACCCAGAAGGGCATCGGGGAACGATCAAAGGCATTCGAATTGCAATCTCCCCTGGCGAGGGTGCCACTTTTGCAAACCCCATTTTCTTCGGAAATAATTAGTAATTAGAATAAATTAGTCGATAGATGTGTAAATTATAGAGCACCATAGCCCAATTCAAAATAGAATATTCTCCAACTCCAACTTTCTGCTTCGCATTTCTAAAATGGGACAGTTGATTTATTCGCCTTTAGAAAGACATGCGAATAACATATTATAAAAGCCATAAATTTAAAATCAAAATGAGAAAATCGGACATTATTGGAAATGTACAAAGGGAATTTGGACAAATCGATATCTACGAAATTTATACCGAAAATAATTCAAAAGAAACATGAAATCGAGAAAAATCTCAAAGGAAAACGATCGGCTTTTCGGAGAGTGAAAGTGAGGATCGAGAATTGGAGAGGAAATCGAAAATGAACATGCAAATTGTGACTCTTGAAGAGAAAGGAATGGATGTGGGAAGGGAAAATAGTCTGTTGTCAAGTTCCAGTTACTATTCTGAGAGAATGACCGCTGAACAGGGCAACATAATATACAGTTCGCTAAAGACGTCTAGCAATGAAAAATAGCCATGGTGTGATAAGGTAAGTATTTCAACCTGCAAGAAATGGTCATACACTACTACTTAGAATCATAGAGCGATATTTTCACAATACTAAAAGGGAATGAGAAAGTTCGAAAGTTGTTAATTTAAACCTATTTTTATTAGCGAAGATACAGTTCGGTGTTAAATTACGAATACGATTTTTGAAATGAATCATTTGAGTAAAATTCACACTCCACAGGAAATGGGATCTAATCAATCGAAGAAGATCTAGTTTTTGGTTTGTTAAGTATTAGGAAAATTTACATTTATTCAACATTATTTGCCATGAAACCCAAAGATAAGTAGGTATGATTTTCCTCGAATTTCACCATTCATAGCGAGTAACGCGACGATCAAATCGATGAATGAAGATCACCTTTATTGCATGATGAATGTTAGATGAAAAAAGAAATTCAGCCAATATATCGCGAAAAAAGATACGATTTTTTTGCCAATGGCATTTCATATCATATTAGGGAGTAATTAAATCACTGGATGAAGATCAGGTTTGTGATATGATGAATATTATTTTTTGAAATCATCAAGTTTCAACCTGATTGCAACTAAACCTCTAAAGCATCATGCCACAAATCAATTGCGTTAAAATTCATAGAGCCACACCATCGAAAAGGGGCTTTGACGGTGAAAAAATGCGAACCGCAGATTTTTAGAGGAATTGAATTCTCCAAAAGAGGGACTGAAATGCGAGAGGAGAGGAAGTATGAGAGGACATAAAAATAGAGAAATGGAGAGATTGAGGGAAAAAATCAGCCAAATACGAGAAAAATGTCGACAGGCATGATGATGAGACGAATCACACGTGTATTACATAGATTAGGAAAATAACGTGGAGAATTGAAGAGAAGGAAGGGAAAAAGATTTAAAGGAATAAATGGAGATAAAGCTAGCTGCCCTTTAGCCGTTTAGTCAATTTGCAGTTTCTTCCTCTATTTCACTCTTTCAGTTCCTTTTCCTATGCATTGTATTTTCTGCTTCTCTGTTCTCTCTTCATTTCATAAACCCACTAAATAAATTTATTTCTCTCCATCTTTCGCATCTAATTTATACATTATCTATTGGTGATTTTATTTCTCTAAATCTTTTCGGCATCATTTTCCTCTTCTCTATTTTGCACCCAAGCAAGACAGTCAAGAACAAATTGCAAACAACCGGGATGTCTATCAAAATTCGAGAGCGTCATAGGAGTAAGCATGATCAGGTGCACTTGGTACAAACTCTATTCTTTGATTCAAAAAACTATGGGAAATTGAAACAATGGCCAGATGAAAATTTTACCTAAATTATATCGATCGCCTATGTTGAAATCTTTAGCCATTTGAAGTGGAAGAAATTTTATCGAGAAAGTTAAAAATAGTGATATTTTTTATGAAAATCCAGAGAAATCAATCGATTATGCGAGAAAATTCAGATAGAAATGTAGTTCTTCTTGAAAATTTTGATCGGATCAAATAGTTGGAATTTTATGGCTGGCGACTTCCCAAAGACTCACTGTTTTCAAAGTAGCAACATAATAAAAATTCTTGATTCATGCCTGATAAAAGTATAGCGAGTGAAAACAGCCTAACATAAATTTGAAGGTTTATTTCGCATTTTTGGAAATAAATTTCTTTCAGACCTACGCGCTTCCTCTATGAAGTCATTGCTAACAGAAAAAAACGATAAGGAAAAGTCATCCCGAACTACGCAATGCACTCAAACAACGATAAAGACGTTCCTTCTAACAATAAAAATATGGAGTACTCAAAGTGGGTTGAAATGTTTTGATGAATGCTTGAAACAACGCGGCAAAATGATAGCACAAAATTGTCATACGACGCGCACAATAAGCTCGGAAGCAAATTGAACGATTTTTCGCCGACACTTTCTGGACAATATGGACAATAGTTTTACCAATATTTCAGTCTGTTTTATTCTCCTATATTACGGCATGCTGAGAAAGATCTTCTATCAGATTCAAAGTAAAGTAGGTGAAACTTTCTTATACAACAACGAATGTGTAAAATGGGTTCGTAAAAAACAATGCACGGTCAAATGTACGACAGAAATGTGGCAAATTCGTATAGCGGATGGCAGAATTGAAATTGGTGAAGCGATATTTAGGCAGAAAGGGAAGAAACGAGAGAAGAAAGGCATCGCATCACACTGCTGTGAATTGTGAAATTGAAGGCAATGACCGAGTGAGCTGCATTAGAATGAGAATTACACGATAAACAATGAAAACACAGGGGGAGTTATTTATTCGAGAAGATTAACATGAGAAAACACAACAGAAGAGAGCATCTGCATAATGCTATAAAAATAAATTGTAAATTGTATACGCCCAACAACCAGTTTTGGAATTATGCGAAATTTTTGTAGAACTGAAAAAATAAGAAAATATTAAAAGCATCAACGTGATAAAAGCTTTTAAGTTCACAAATGAGATTTCAAAAACCTCGTGAAGTAGAATCTAGTCTATCATGATATTGTCCTTATCCTGATGATATGCGATTTTAAAAAGAAACTAATACGAATATTAGAAGAAAAATTATAGAGAAGCATGAATGTTTATTTTTAGATTTCGCGTATGATTCTCGCATTATGACAAACAAAAATCAAAGATTCCGCGCGTAATGCGAGAAATTATGCAAATAAATAAACGAATCGGATGGAATTTCACGAATTTTCAAGGAAAAATGAACCGAAAATGCACCGAGGAAATCTGAAAGACGGAATCCTCGTTCAAATCAATATCTTGAAGCTCTGAAATATTAATTTTGGAGGAAAATTGATGACCAATCACTATTTTATCAATTTATTGACAATTTCACCCTCGGCTCATTCATACATTCGTGAATGTGTCATTTCGTCTGTTTTTCCCGTTCCGAGTGCCTTTTCCAGCGCATCGCCTCAATTTTCCGTTAATTTCGGAGAAAATGCAATTTTGTCGAAGAAAACGCCGAAATGAATGCCTTGGATGGGGATCCCGCTCAAGTGTGGAAATTAGCAGCTGCTCAAATAGAACATGAAAGGAATGTGATTTGGATAAATTCATGAACATTAAATATTTTCTTTGGAAATCGAACTAAACTTCCGAAATTCATCTACGATCGAAAGCTAGAACAAAGGAATGAGATGGCTTCGCTAGAAGGAAAATTACGTGGATAAATTCACGGCAATGTTTTTTTTTCTTTAGTCTCTTTCCCAAAGAACAAAATAATTTGCCGAATTGTTAGGTATGATCTCACATGATTTCTTGATGAAGATCATTAAGGCATGCATCTATCATTATCACTTTATCAATCTACTTTTCCAATGTCACTTATATAAAGTACTTTATTACTACTAACTAACCTGTCAATTTGACAAAACCTGGTGTAAGAAGTTGATACAGTCATAAAGTAAAGCATATGTACAGGTATTTCAATAAAATGAGGAATATTGTCTTATAAAGGTAGGAAATGGCCTTCACAGAAATACGATAAGACACGTTTGCATACACGAACATGAGCAACTCGTCAACATTTACAAATACAACTTTCCAGGCAAATGAGAGCTGTCGAAATGACGAGATGGTGCGAGTTATCTTCTCCCATATAATTTCGCATTATTCATCATTCCCTCCCCTATCCCTAATTATAGTTCACATCCTCAGGTCATCTCTTCATTTCAAAATTCCTAAATTGTCATAAAAGTATTTCTTCTTGATAGTCTTATCCTCGTCGTCTTTCGCCTCGTCCACCATGATGTTTTCCAGCAGATCCTCTTCTTTTGACCCTTTGCTGGTACAAGTGATCCGAGTGTGCTGGTTCAATCTGATGAATCTCTGGCTTCATTTTGATCATGTGAATGCTTCCTGAAATTACTGAGCTAAATATGTTCGAATGTTTGAACAATACCTTTATTCGCTAATTTGATACCATGATTACCAATATTGTCTTTGGAGAAGAAAATAACTAACGGCTTATTTGGGTCGAACAGTTCATTGTTTGAAGAAGACAATTCCTTCTGTTCGCTATTTATTCTATCAATGACACTACCTGAAAAATTCACATAAAATAATTTTAGCGATAGAATATTTTACCATGAACCTCGGAATAGACGAGAATTACGATGCAGATTCCGATAAATAGGGTGTGCATCCTCTCCCGAAGATTTTCGATCGACGATATCCTGAAATTTATACATTTCAGGAAAACTAAATGAAATTTCTGGAAGCAACAAAAATTAATGGGACGAGTCAAGTTTGTGCGTTGACTTGAGAAGGATCCCAAGACGAGATCATCGGTATTTATGCGTTTTGTCGCGTTGCCAAGTTACGATTCCCCATTGTGCATCTGCAAGAGACTACTCAATTATTCGAGTTTTTCAGAGGGAATCCCCCACGAATATGCCAGGAGTTGTGACATAAAACAGACAAAAACGAGACAGACGGGGGGAGTCGCAGTGTGAGTTTTGACGCAGAAGCAAAAAACGTGGAATTTTCGAGCCAAAAAGTCAACGACCTGATGTGATGGAATTACTGTACTTTGATGCAAAATAAGAATTTTATTGAAAGAAGTTAGAATTTAGTTTTTGTTGGTTGCTAATCATCGAATATGCAAATATGCACATTTGCTGGATTCTGACGATAGCAAGCATGAAAATATTGTAGCCTTTATAGAGGGATCACTGCTTCGAGCTGGTCAATGTATGCAAGAAACCGAACGATTTTTGAGAAAATTTTACGTTTACAAACAACTATTACGCTCTGAAATTTTGAGACTCTGATCTGATGCGTAATAATGTGAAAAATGAAAGCATGATCGTAAAAGAATACAAAATGATGGTTTGATTTTTCTTCATTTGAATTTTTTGATTAGTAATTTCTTACATATTTCCCATATCTAGAAAGCACTTTCGTCAGGTGAAAATAAATTATAGGAGGTAGGTCATAGAAGTGAAATCATAGTTATAGCACCAGATTGCACTGGTAGAAATTTTGGCTAATCACAGGTTGGGGAAAGAAATTTGTAAACAAAATATACTGGGGGTAGGCTGCAAAGGCTTTTTGACGATCGTCCTCCCTAGGTCTGACTCTATTCCGATTATGAGTTCTAAATACTACTTTGGAGTTGTCCAACAAATTGAAGGCGATTGTGAGTTGAAATTATGCGATCAAAGCAAATAACAAAAAATCAAAAAATTCTCTGTAAATATCGCAAAAATTGTTAGAAAATTCATTGGCAAACAACTTTATAAGTTCTTAATTTTTGTTTCATCACATGCAATTTGACAGATTAATTTTCACTTTATTGTAATTGTAAGACGATAAATAAACCGTTTGTAAATTTCGCCTAAATACTGTTATGACTAGACTGATGTTTGCGGAATGGAAATGTAGAAAGGATTCAATTTTGTTGAGCCGAATTTGTTTGAAATTTTTGATGGATAAAAATCGAGTGACAACTATCAAAATTGCATTTCATGACTAGAGAATTGTTGAAATTTGGGGAATGCGAACTGATGACAATTATGTTTTGAATTCTCTTTGAACAGAGAAAATTCTTGGATATAGCGAAATGACATAAGAAATGGAGATATCATAAGGTAAAGAAAAGGTTGGAATAAGGCAGCGCAGAATGGTGTCGATTCTCAGGTCTTCCAGCATAGGCGAATGTTGAATAAAATGTTGGCAAAGTCGATAATTTTCGTCGTCGTGGCTAAAATTCGCAAATTAACAAAAGCTTGAATGATTTTTCTTACTTGATTATAATTGTATGGTCGTTTTGGTGATGATTCCAAACTCTTCAACGAATATCCACTGTCTTGCATGAGCAACATTACTGGATCGCTGAAATTTTTAAGCATGCTTTTCTTAAGAGAATTGTTATTTCTGACACATTTTCATGTGGCAATTTTATAAAATTTAAAACGAAAAGCTCACCTTACAATTCCCGTTCGTTCAAACCTGGCAAAAACTACGTTGCACTCCAAAAAGAGAAATAGAATAAAGATTCGTAGGGCTCGCATTCTGAAATTTGAAATGAAAATTGACAAAAATCCCGAAATCTCGGACGGAATGTGTCGAATGTAATTACACACGAAGGGACGACGAGTGAACGGGAAGAATTTCAAACACGAATGCTGTTTGAGATTTAGAAGATATGGCATAAGGATTTGGAAAGCTTGAGTAAAATTCAAGTGATGCAATTTTATTTCTAAAATTACGTAATGCAGAACAGCCAAGAAGTTGCTCATTTATATTTGAACCGACAAAAAGGGAAACATGGGTTGGAGTTAATTCAGGAAATCGAAAAAGGCGATCTAGTTGAGTTGAAATGTCACAACCTCCATGCAACTTTAATTTCCGCTATTTGGGGTATTGAAGTTTTGTTAAGTTGGGAGAAAATTGAGGATGCAATGAAAACACAGATATATTGCGAAATATCGAATTATAGTCGAAGATGACATTGATAGATTTTAGGAGCTGAAAGAAAATTCTAAGGTTGAAACCTTGTTTCATCATGATAATATTGTTCAGGGAATTGTGGAATTTGGCAGATTGGAATATACTCATTATCTCGATCACATGCATAACAGTTTGGAGAGAAGTTGCCTTGCTTTAGTTAACCCTTATCTAATGACTAAATTCGCGATTCGCCAAAAGAATCTAAATCACAGCAAATCGACTTCGCGCAATTTATAGATATCTAATCTAATTCGATGTCATTATCCTAATTTCGTGAAGCTAAAATTCTGCACAAAATTGATATTGATTAGAACCTTCGATAAGATAGTGCACGCATTAAGATATAGTGACTTTAAATCAAAGAAACATTGGTTTCGAGGTTTATCGCTTACAAAACCCAAGAGAAACCTGCTGACCGACAGGAAGTTCTTTGCAAAGGAAGCGAACAGCCAAAGGAATGGACGGGGAGTGAGCATTTAGACGGATTAATCAGCTAATGATTTGAACAAAGAGTCAAAGAATTGATGACCGGTGCATTAGGGAAGGGGAAATCGAGGCGCGCAGGATCAGCGCAATTGCCACAAAAACAGTCTGCCATTAGAAACTGGACAGTCGGTCATGTGCTCGATCAGCAATTCAAAATTTATCTGAGGGCTCATAAACAGTTTGAATATGAAGCTCAGAAAATTTCTCCATGTTCTAAATGCTAATATCCACCAAATATATAAGAAAAATTGTATTAAAGTTAAAAATTTTATGACTCAGTTACAATGTTGTGACTAAAATGTCTATGAAAACAGATCGAATCTAAAGCCACGCAAAAAGTGCAGCCGATTTCACGCCGTTTTACATTACGTAATTCTTGGAATACGTAATTGTCTATAACTCAAAAGCAACCAATAATAAGATACAATTTATAGAAAATTCAAACCGCAACTCCTACAATCGCCTCCCACATATGTTTTATATGGGCATCGGCGAATAACCATCTGCTTATTCTTGCGGAATGATAATAGAGCGATTTACGCAAATCTATGAATTTGAAAGGAACTGCTCAGGAAAACAGACCGAAATTTAATTACTCAATTAGCCAAGAAAAATGCTTGGCATTTGCTCGAAGCCAATTAAAAGTATCACTATTTCGTGGGAGAGAAAAATGAACTTCTAGGTCGTCCGAGAATAACAATATTTCCCCAACCATAATCGTTTCTAAATTATGAATGCGTAATTGCATTTTGAACTCATTTTCTCTTGTAAAAAGCGCTAATGAACTCTATATTTGGATCATAGCTAAAGCTATCAAAGATAAACTGAAAATATTATGGCTTTGAAATTGCGCAAACGATATTATGCAATCAAGGTTACTATAATGTGAGCTATAAGAAAATTTTTCAATTAAATAGGCAAATCGCATTTGATAGGGAAAAAGTTCAACTCATAGCTTATGTGAAAAGCCTAACATTTTAACATTTTTTCTGAATAACATTCATTCAGAATCACAGATTAATGGGCAACTGAAATATTACACAAAGTCATTTTTTATTTTAATAAAAATAATTGAAACATTTTTTTTCAGCATTTAATAAAAATAAAGAATTTTTGAGAGAAATAGAAAATGTATTATAAATTATTGAAAATTTTTTTTTAAAAATAATAATAATAAAATAAAGGATCTATCGATGACGGTGGAGATTCACATCATTGATTTCGATGACCATACCGGTCGGAAATCTAATCTCTCTCGGCAAACTTCGATCTGTTGGATTGTTCAAAGGGAGAGAGGGATTTCCGTTGCATCTCTGCTTTCCATCTCTCCATCGATACTCTCCAAGATTGAGCCTATTCTGGCCCTGTCCCTGGCCAACTCAAGAGGATATCCTTCGAGCCCTCCATTCACTCCATTTCTTCTCTATCTCTCCTCTCTATTCATCTCTGCATTTCTGTATATCGTCTCAAATCTCTTCTCCTCCTTTGTGTACCTTGAAGCGGTAACCATCAAAGGATCAAGGACTAATACTCTGTTTTCATAAAAATTTGGCCCTGTCTCTCGCTCCTCTAACTTCTTATTCGCTCTCTCACTTTCAAACGTTCTCTCACTTATCTGCTAAATTTGTCAAAAATTATTGAATAATGAACATTGTGACCGTTACCAAATGATATTTCTAAACTCAACACCCCACTACTACTGCACTGCAGTCGCTTTACTCTCTTCGTCGTCAAAAGATAGACGCCCCGGAGAAAGGAGGAGTGAGAGAACGTTTGAAAGTAAGAGAGCGAATGCGAAGCTAGAAAAATGAAAACCAGAATCAGATTTCGGTGAAAAACGGTATAAACAAGAAGCGAATATTTGACATGTGATTTAAGTAGTTTCGATGCTAATTTGAAAACAAATCGAAAAGTATTTATTTTTATTTTAGCATCTTGGCAACTCAACTTAATCATCATAATCTGATTCCAATGAACTTACTGTCCTAGCTTAAAGCTGATGTAATGATGACAATTCTTGATTTTGGGCAGAATTATTTGCAACAAAAATATCAACCATCTTTCCAACTAAACCTTTTGAGTTCAGCTGCAGAAACTTTGGCTTTTTGCGATAAAATGGCGCCAGAAATCATGACAATTGCTACTCAAGTGTTCATTTATCAGCTATCAAGTCTGGCCCATTTTTCATTTTTGCTCAAATAGCCTCTAATCTCTCAAGTTTTATATCTTGCTGATATCAAGCTCGGGAATCAGAGCTAACTGCAAAATCATGGCAGGTCGATTTGAAGGAAAAGTCGCTATTGTTACCGGTTAGTCTAAAAACTTCCTATTTTTATTAATTAAATAATTTTACCGGTTCATCCAACGGAATTGGCCGGGCAATAGCTGTTCTGTTTGCCAAAGAAGGCGCCAAAGTAGCCGTAACAGGCCGAAGTGAAGAAGCACTGAACGTAAGCTTATAAAATTCACTTCTTTTCATGTGCGATTCCAGGAAACTGTCAGTGAGATAGTAGCATCCGGTGTTCCCCCTTCGAATGTAATCGTAGTTAGGGGCGATTTGAGAGAGGAATCGGTTCAGCGGGAGATCATTCAGAAAACGATTGACACCTTTGGGAAAATAGACATCTTGGTTTGAAGTCAGTGAAGTGACTAACACTGAAAAACAAATCCAGATAAATAATGCTGGCGGAATTGGACCTGACATGTGCGGTCGGAGCGATTTCAACCAGAACATGGACGACTTTGATTACCTATTTAATCTAAACCTCAGAGCGTAAGAAAGGCTCCTAGAAAAAGACACCGGGATACCAGTTAGAAAAAAGACACCGGCTTTTTTCTTCTCTTGCTTTCGCATACTATTTCTTAGAAGGGGTGGTGTCTTTTTCTATGAGCCGTAAGAAACACATGACATGGACTGTAATGAGTGCTGAACACTTTTTTCCCGCTTATCCGAAAATTTTGCAATTCCCAACTCAGTGTTTCAGCCTCATAATTATGTTGGAACCAAACTGGAAATCTACTGGCAGAACTTATCAGATCTATTTTTCAGAGCCGTCACTTTGACTAAACTTGCATTGCCTTATCTTGTCGAATCCAAAGGCGAAATTATAAATACCAGTTCAATAGCAGGACTCCCTACAGCTGTAATTTATGATCATCTTGGAATTTGAATGAAAAAAATCTTAGGCAACTAATCTGCTCTACTACTCCATGACGAAGGCAGCCTTGGATCAGTACACTAGAACTCTGGCCGTCAAGATGATCAGGGAGGGGGTCAGAGTGAACTCGGTCAAGTATAAGGGTCGATGAAAGCCATTTTCCAAAGGAAATTTAGCCCCGGAATTGTAAACACAAAAATATTTAATAAGCATGGAAGAGCCAGCGAGGACATAGTCAAAGCATTATCTGAGGACCCACTTGCTGTTCCAGCCGGTTACTACGGTTTACCGGAAGATATCGCAAATGTAAAAATGATCACTTTCATTCATAATTTTTAACTTTCTAGGCAGTAGCGTTTCTTGCCGATCGAAAAGTTTCACGCTACATCGTTGGACATACTCTCGTAATCGATGGAGGAACATCGTTGGTGACGAAACTTCTCAACTGCGATATCCTGGAACTCGGAAGAGAAATGGCTGACAAATAAAGAAATTGATTATTTTCTGTAATATCTCTTAGAAGGATAGTTAATTAGTAGTTGATCATTCTATGGGAGTGGTAATATTTTTGATTAGATATAAATTCATTTTCAATGTATCTCGTTAAACTCGTCAACATACGAATTTACAAAAATCACGCATTTTGTCAGTTCTTCTGTTACGTTATCAGAGAAACACAATTCAAACGCTTCCTTCTATGACCTAGATTAGAAAGAATACCGATATTAGAACACAATTACTGCTAGAAAAAAGGAATCTGTGTGTTGTGCGATATGATATGGGTGTGCCTATTTAACTGCGATTCCATCTTCATCGTTTAATCTTTCATTGTAGTTTGCTAATACCATATTATCGCCAGAAAACAAAACGATGTCCGGCCGTTTCCAGGATAAAGTCGCTATTGTTACCGGTTAGTCTAAAAACCTTTCCTATTTTATTAGTAAAATAATTTTATCAACCAGGTTCTTCGAACGGAATTGGCCGAGCAATAGCTATTCTGTTTGCCAAAGAAGGTGCCAAAGTGACGATTCATGGCAGGGTTGAGAAGGATTTGCAGGTTGAATGGTATCTCAATAATTATTAATAAGTCTTCAGGAAACGGCTAATCAAATAGTATCAGCCGGAATTCTATCGGAAAATGTAGTCGTCGTGAAAGGAGATCTGAGAGAGGATTCAGTTCAGAAGGAGCTTCTTCAGAAGACGCTGGATACGTTTGGAAAACTCGACATTTTGGTATGTACTTTTTATAAAGTATTTGACTAACTAGAATAATCATATCTTTTCTTCCAGATTAACAATGCCGGAGGAGTTGGCCCAGATATGTGTGGAAGGAAAGGGTTTGATATGAACATGGAAGACTACGACTATCTGTTCGACTTGAATCTGAGAGCGTGCGCATGATTTTTAAAATAAATATAAATGAAGTTTAATGACGCATCTATCATGAGCATTTTGAAAGAGTATTTTCACGAAATCTGACTTCAGCGTGGTCACTCTCACGAACATTTGCATGCCTCACCTCATCAAGTCGAAAGGAGAAATCATCATGAACAGCTCGATATCAGCCCTTCCACTTGCCGTAAGCTTTTATGATTAAAAACATCGAATGCGATAATTCCAGACCACCACATTAGTTTATTATGCCATGACTAAATCTGCTCTTGATCAGTACACTCGAGCACTGGCCATCCAAGTGATCAGGGATGGAGTTCGAGTGAACTCGGTCAAGTAAGAATTGGGATAGATTTTGCTTGAAGACAACATTTTCCAGCCCTGGTGTTGTGCTCACGAAAATCTTCGAGAAGCAAGGAGGCAATGCTGAGAAAGTAACGAATACAAAATTTCTTCATAAAATATATATTAGATTGCAACTGCATTGGCTATGGATCCATTGATCGTTCCAGCAGGATACTATGCGACGCCTCAAGATATCGCTGAGGTTTTGAGACATTTATCCAATTTTCTACACCTTGTTTGCAGGTGGTGGCATTCTTAGCTGACAGAAAAGTTTCTCACTACATCGTCGGCCACTGTTTGGTCGTAGACGGAGGCAATACCTTGATGAATAAGAATCTCAACAGCGAAATCATCGGTCTTGGAAATTCAACAACGAATGGAGCCGTTTGACAAAAAAACTAATCTAGCATTTTTTTTTCAATTGGGGAAAGGTTTATTGTCGATTTGAGTGAATAAATCACGTGTTGTGTATTCCGTTTGTCGTTGACTTTTCGACTGCTAGAGTGTAGTCTGCTGGATTTGTGTTAGCGACGAATATGAATGGCAAATTCATGAGGATTATCGAAGATGCGATGAAGACGAGCAAGGCTGACCACTGAAGATCAATTTGGTTATCAGCTTTAAACAGTATCATTCTTTTCATTATTATGAATGCGGATGATAGGCTCTTGTCATATTGATCATGGCCTTATGATTTTGCATAAATTTGTGCTTCTATCTTTCAGAGTTGTTTAGTGATAATCTGTTACCTGTGTAGGCGTATTATCAGGACACATTACTGACACTAGCAGTGGTAGGAACAAGGTGATGAAACAGGAAGAAAATGAGACGACAGTCATGACGAAATGCACGTATTGACGAGCGTGCAATTGGGAGCATTTGAAGGCGCCAACGATATTTACAGCGCAGAATGCAATTCCAGAGGTAAACGCTATTCTCGCTATCAGTTTATCTTCTGTCTGAGATTGTTCATTTTAGATTACCTTCATATTTTATTTACCAAAGCCATTGTAATAATCGACGCAGCATGGAATCCTTGCGAGATTGCTGCGAATATTATGCAACGAGTCTGAAAATAATGATAAGGGCAAACCTATCGTACCCCTTTACTTTATTAGATAAAAGTGTCAAGCGATCCGAAATTGGACCAACTACAAACTTCAGACAGGCTGCAATGATGTATGGAAGGGCCGTAGCTAGCGCGGTCGATTTGACGTTCAACCCTAGAACCTAAATTGCCAATTTGTTGAATTAAATAAACCATATTTGAACCCATACGTTCGCCATATACGTTGGTCCATAGTAGAGGCTGAAGAAGAATCCGACGTTGCTTCCGATAACCGACAGCCAGATACCTATCACACATGGGTCTTTGCACATTTCTTTATACGGAACACTAGTTCTTTCTGAAGATAGTTCACGAGATAATAAGATGAAGAAAAATCGAAACTACCCGCTGTTGGAGCTCTACCAGTAGATATCTTTCGAAGCTCTTTGTCACTGACGTGCCTGAAAATATAGCTTTGCCTGAGAAATGCTTAAATTTTGAGGCGATTTTCAGCACAAAGTGAGTGATCTGCACCCATTATGACAGGAAGATTCCCGTACTTTTGGTATAAATAACCTTGTTTGCGATGCAAGTCGCCAATCCTGATATTTGAAATGGAAAAGTACCTGTGCAATTCGGGCATGTCTCTGAAGAAGAAGAAGAAGAAAATATGGCAAACCAATGAGATTCCAGCTTGCATGTAGTAGAGTAATCTCCACCCGAATGGCGACTCACAAGCGAACGCAGCCAAAGGCATTGTCATTATTGGACCGCACTTAAGTTATATTTTTAAAAGATATCTTCGAATGTTTGCTATACTTGAAAGGCACACGAGAGCAAAGCGATGAAGGTTCCAGCTTCTGAAAGAGGTGACCTAAAATTTCGCATCACTATCATTTTCCTCATGTTTAGCAGTACCATTTTTCAGAAATCAACCCCATTATCGAATTGACAAAGCTCGCTGAAAATCCCTGAAATGAGTGACTATAGCCATTAAGAACTTTTCTAGTCGGGGCACCTGAAATATTCTCACTAGCAAGACGTAAATAAACCCGAATTCGACTGCGAGGGGTAATAGAGCCGTCGCAATGGATGAAATTATCCCGTATGAAACCACAGTGAATCTGAAGCATATTGTTTCTTTATGGGTTGTTTTTTTCCTTAATTTACCTAATCCCATATTTCTCCAAGAAATACATGATGGGTGCCGATCCCAAAAGAGAGCCTATCGCAATTGCAGAGAAGAGCATTGACGTCTGAGATGGGTCACGAAGCCAATGGTTACTTTCTGAAAAGTAAGAACTGTATTGCTTGGTCTATTGGTGGTTTCGCTGATGCAAGTTTGTACACGATATTTTTCAAAGTGTTAGTGATGGAAAAATAGCATTTGAAAAAGGAAAGGTATAGCCTAGAATCGACTTTTTTTTTCGAACTATGCTTTATTTAAAAATTCACAAATTCAACTTTGATAAAATCGCTGAATTTGAGAAATGTAATTTTTTGTTTGGAATCTTCACCTTCTCCAGGAGTACTTTGCTCATGGACAACATCATTCATGCAGATGACAGTGAAGTTCAGTCCGAGTGAATTCGAATAAACAGTAGTCAGACAAGTTATTGAAGAAACGAGAATAATTAGGCGAGTTCGATTGGAGAACTGATGACTGGACTGCTTTCGGCGTGTAGCAACTTTAGCCGATTTTTCGAAATCGATTTTGGCTCCATCCAAATTCATGACTGTTTAGTTAGCAAAATGTAAGAAATGAATGTTTAGAAGAGCAAGAATGCCATGAAAATTGTCGTAGTTTTCCGACAAAACAATCGATAGGTCAGCGGCTGAGCCGTTGTTTCGTTATTTCCTGGAGAGAGAGATGGCTTTTCAGCAAGTGTGAATCCCTTTCCCTTTCTTTTCGATTCCAGACATTTGGTGAAACTTTCAACGTTTCTCTAAACGCTCAGCGACTCATCATTTACATAATACGTGAAAAATGAACAGTGAACATTCGCAGTGTGAACATGTTACGTAGACTTTCATCGTCTAATCAAAACGTCATGAATTTTACAGACTTTTATCTGATCTTCAAATGAAAAACAACTGAATTTTTGAAGGTCAAATTGAAGATTATTTTTGTACTTACTTCGAGAAAATATAATAGTTTAGCGATCAATGCAATTTGCATTTGGTTTAAAGTGTTCAGTCTACTGAACTCGCAGGCTGCATGAATACGTGTAACTTCATTCTATTTCGATACATGCATTCAAAATATTGCCATAAAGACGGAAATAATAACTCCAGGCAAATTGTGTATCAAAAGTGACAACAGGACGGGTTTGTTTTACAAATAAGTCGCTTCATTATCATTCTCTGATTGAAAATCAACTAATGACTCATCCCTCTAATTGCTTCTTTCAGGAGTTTCATTTCGGGAAAATCATCTGAAATCGATTGATTCCTCCTGCTCAATTTTTCATTTCTTCTAATTTGAATCACTCATGATGAGTTTCGCTATAGCTCTGCCATGGATTTTAGTAATTCTTCTTGCCGGTTTTGTGGTAGTCATGGTGTTCGTTACGTTCAGTTCGAAGAAATCGAGGTGAACATGTGATTGTCTCTGAAATAAAAAAAATGAAATTTCATTGAATTGGAATGAATTATATGAAAACGAATACCAAGTAGTCGAAATTTCCAAATCACATTTGAAAGTTTTCCAAAGAAAAAATAAAAACAGTCCAAATGTCCTCATTTTCCAATCTTCCTATCGCGTAATTCTGCAACGAATGGTTTCAGATTATGGCCTTATAAACGAAAGTTGCGAATTCGAAAGAACGCATACCCCACAGTAGACAGTCAACAGACAAGCGAAATCTGCTCGGCTCGATCAGTTTCTTCCACGAATGCGCCCGAAGTCGTCTCTATTCGGAATGAAAACTACGCACATCCGATCGATATCGAAGTTAAGTAGCTTCAGATAGGAATTGTTAGAAATTCTATACGGTTGAAACGTAATTTGGTGGTAGCTTTCTGTGCTACGATCTGATAAAATCGTTATCCGAAATCATTTTCTCAAATTTCTATTATCCTTATCCCAGATTCATCATAGTGGTATGCAAATTTTTACGATCTGCAATAAAATTTTATCACTAAAATTCGTTATTATTATCTTCCGAGCCATATTCATAGTTAAATTTTACAATAAAATTCTCGAATTTCTTGAATCAGGTTTATCGCCTTTCACCTTTTCCCCAGTCTGATGATATCTGTCCTATTTTAGATAATCCCACTTCTACACTTGCATGCATAACAATTTAATTTTTTCGCCCTCTCTTTCTCGGTTAATTTCAAATAGGTCAGCAGCTGCATGGATGCTTTGATGCGTTAGTCCAATCAGTCAAGAAGCCAGCATTATCTCCATTTTTCAGCTTCATTTAAAACCGATTTCACATTTTTTCATTCAACCGAACATATCGACTTTCTAAATTGATATTTATGATAGCGTCAAATTAGTGAAACTTCTCATAGTGAAAGTTTAGTATAATTTGAAACTTACTTTATCAAATTACGCTAGCTATTCCCACACCGGCTCCTTCTTACCTAGTTTTTCTCATATTAAAAAACAAGTCTTGTTTCAGTCCATCATGAAAATTTTCTCTCGAATCTGCATAATAGAAACTGAAAAATATCTTTCATTTATCATCATGAATGAAAGAGAAAACTGAAGATCAGTGTATCAAAGAAACATTCATGAATATCCATAAGTTTTGCAGTAAAACCAAATTCAATATTCAACAAGGCTATTTTTCGATTATTTGAAAACATTATTGACTTAATTTAAGTAAAATAACTCTATCGAATATGATGACACTCGTTGCAAATCGAACCGAAAAAAGCAACCTCTTGATAATAGTGAAGCAAAAAAGAGATTATGGTTATAAAAGAAATTCTAGTGTAAATTCAAAATGTTGCTTTCTTTTATTTTTCATATTTATTGCTAGGCTTGGATTATATGTAATTTAAATTTGTAAATTGACCCATTATTGCATTTCCACTGTGACACAATAAGATATCGACTTCTCAATGTGTTTTATGTAATTTAAAGTAGATTAGATAGTGATATTTCCGATTAACTGTGTTTTTATATATATACTATTTTAAGAGTCGCCATATAATTGCATACTCCGAGAGCTGTTTCTTTTAGGATATCTTGAATTAAAATTGCGATCCATATTGATGCATACATTTCGGAGGATGAATTATCTGTACATAATCGCAGCCTCGATATTTATCCTTGGAGCGTTGCAATATTACCAGACAAATTATTTTCAATTATCTTTTCAAAAGTTTGTCAATCAAGAAAGCTTATCTAAATTGATACCCTTGAATAGCTTTCTAAATTTCTCAATTCCTGAGGAAGGTATACCTACGTTTTTCTTATAACTTTTCAAAAAAACTAATAAATTATTTCAGAAGTTTTGGGAGAAAATCAAACATTGTTAGATATACTGCCATTCCATGAATTGCATATGGAATGGATCAAAGGAAATTTGTCAAGAAGAGTAAGATGTTGATTTTGAAGTTAAATCTGGAGAAAATTGACAAACTCCGTAGTTATTTAGTGAAAGAATTGTTTGCTTATTATAGAATTCAAACTTAATGGACATTTCACTGGTGTCAGCTTTTGAATATGTCGATCAAATTGCCTTGCAAATAAGTTCCGAAGGTTTATTCGGGTAAGATTTTCGAGAAAATAAATTTTCACATATTATTTCTTCGATAAGGTAAGAATATAATATATTTCTCATCCAAATCAGCAATTCTACAATAGCTAATACTTTCAGCGAAAAAGTATATTGTCATTATTACGACTCGATGCGACAACCGCTAGATCAACCATTCGAATCAGTAGTGTTTCCCGAGAGCATAATTTATTGTCTCCATAGATCGGGAGCAAAATTTATGTCTTTGACAAGGAGCTTTAATGATACACCAGAATATCCAATTCCTCTCATTGGTAGAACTTCGATTGGTAAAATTTGTCGAGGTTTATTTTTAACTATTGAAATGAAGAATTTAGAGCCGGAGCACTTCTTCTCAGTTTGTATCGCACCAATGTATGGAGCTGAATCGAAATGGTTGATGATCTCTGAGTTCATTGAGTATTACAAACTCCAGGTCGGGACCCTTTGTTTAGGGTTTGTGCGGAAATTTTCAAATTTATACCTCATCGCGTGTTATGAAAATAAGAAAAGATGATAGCAATTTCGCACAGACCAGAAAATGTTTCCAATTATTGTGGAATAATTTAGGGCGCCACGTATTTTTACATTTATTTAGCAAACATATCAAATTACGATCGAATGATTATTGATGACTATACGAGAACAGGAGAAGCTGAAGTGATAGTTTTGCATGAAAAATTCAAACGACACGAATCATCATGGCAACAAATCCAGATTCATGTAATAAACATTTTTTATCATGATGCTTTATATTATGCGAATAGCATTTGAAAAAAATGGCAACTTGAGTACTTTGTAAATCTAAAAATCAGCAAGTTATCAGTCGTTTTAAACAATATTTCAGTGCTTTATATTCTCAATTCCCATAATTGTCGTAACGACCCATTGAAATCGTTTTTTTTTTTTTTTTTTTAATTTTTAATTTTGATTAGGAAAACTCAGAATTGCGTGATTCGCAGTCGGAATCATTCGAAGTGGGTAGCCTTGGTCGATTTGGATGAGAGACTGACTATGAATATATCTCATGGAACAATTGCAAACTATTTGAGGTTTTAAAATGCAGTATTTGCTTTCAAACTGAATTCATCAGAAGGATCAACGACTCTTCAATTGGCACCATAATATTTCGGCAGCGTTGGATCATGAAGACAGAGTTTCAACCAGCGAATTATACGAGTGAAAATGAGGTTCGATAAAGCGATGGGACGAAGCTTTATTTTTTCCGATTTTTTCTTTAGTCTTGTTGTTTTGAGTAAAATTTCGACTTGTTCAGTTCAAGCCTTTACTGTCGCGATATGAAAATGTCTCCCCAGAGAATGAACAATCTTAGATGATAAAGTGGATGCCGACCCAAAGATACACAAATGCGAGCAGTCCCGGTCCACGGGGCCACACAACAAAATGCATCATTCAACCTAAAGCAATCGGCGCGATGTGGGTCCACTATCCTTTCATGTACTATCCAGGATTCCGGCAACATTACCTAGATCCAAAGGATGGATATGTTAGGTGATAATATTTTTTATAGAATTCTTAATTTGATGACTATTATTATTGAAAATCGGAGAGATTTTTAATTATTTCATTTGGTTAACTTTTCAAAATGGTTAAACAATTATTTTTGAATAGAAGTATTCATTAACAACGATATTGGTCGTGAAAAGACGCATAAGTTTTAGGTCCACATAGAATGCAAAATGATTTAGAGATTTGAGAATTTCAAACCACCAACATTCCTGTTCTTGAATATCGTTTTTTTCTGTTTATTTTGGTAAAATAATTTGGAGTGAACCTTAGCAAAAAACTGAAGTTATTATGAAACAATAATTTAGACACTATCGTGACCTGCAATTAGGCGACTGGGGAGAACGCTGGCTGAAAAGTATTGCACAATTTGGACCATTTGAAGATACGAAACTTGACAAAATGATCTCAGAGCAGTTGATCAAAGCTGTTGCTAAAAGGGTCAAATATGTTTACGGTTAATCTGAAAATAAATCTTAATTTATAATTTCATGTCTCGATTTCATCATTTGTATCAGAAATGGAGAAATAAAACATGAAAAAGTGAGACTGATCTTAAATCGTTATTTCTCCATTATTTTCGATCTTCCAAACTTTTGGATCAATCATAACAGATCCTATTCACATACAGTGGCGCGAACGAAAGTTTTAAACTAAACATATTCTTGAAAGACGGTGTAAAATCACTTATTAAGGACGAATCTTTGTGAAACTTGGCATATTTGTAAATAATAGAGTTCCTTTTATATGAACGAAATTTCACAATGATTCACCCATGATAATGGGTTCATGCAATCATGCTAAAACATGAGTTTGGTTCCAAGCTTTTTCTTGCTACTATACCTCAAAATCGAACATTTTGATTGTCGCCTTCACTTGAATTTACCCGGAAATATTTTCAATTATTTAAGGATCGATTATCATGTTTATAACTTCTCCATGTATTCGTTTGGAAAGTGAATTTCGGATAGATCGATGCAGGTTGACAGAACCACACCAACTGAAGTTCTCTACTGTTAGTCAGCTAATCCGATTTCACTACCTTCATTCCATGTTTCGTTAGGTTATTTCAGATTAACTTCTTCCATTTTGTTTGTCACGCATGCAAATTTTAAAGAGGAAGTTTGAAATCGTGAAATCGCTCTTCTGGAAAATTAGTTATGTGAAAGCGAATACCAAGTAGTCGAAATTTCCGAATCACATTTGAAAGTTTTCCAAAGAAAAAATAAAAACAGTCCAAATGTCCTCATTTTCCAATCTTCCTATCGCGTAATTCTGCAACGAATGGTTTCAGATTATGGCCTTATAAACGAAAGTTGCGAATTCGAAAGAACGCATACCCCTCTGTGGACAGTCAACAGACAAGCGAAATCTGCTCGGCTCGATCAGTTTCTTCCACGAATGCGCCCGAAGTCGTCTCTATTCGGAATGAAAACTACGCACATCCGATCGATATCGAAGTTAAGTAGCTTCAGATAGGAATTGTTAGAAATCTTATACGGTTGAAACGTAATTTGGTGGTAGCTTTCTGTGCTACGATCTGATAAAATCGTTATCCGAAATCACTTTCTCAAATTTCTATTATCTTTATCCCAGATTTGTCATAATGGTATGCAAATTTTTACGATCTTCAATAAAATTTTATCACTAAAATTCGTTATTATCTTCCGAGCCATATTCATAATTAAATTTTACAATAAAATTCTCGAATTTCTTGAATCAGGTTTATCGCCTTTCACCTTTTCCCCAGTCTGATGATATCCGTCCTGTTTTTGATAATCCCGCTTCTCTACACCTGCATGCATAGCAATTTCCTTTTTCTTTCGCCCCTCCTTTCTCGGTTCGTTTCAAATAGGTCAGCAGCTGCATGGATGCTTTGATGCATTAGTTCAATCAGCCAGGAAGCCAGCATTATCTTCACTTTTTTCAGCTTCATTTAAAACCGATTTCCACGTTTTTTTTCATTCAACCGAACATATCGACTTTCTAAATTGATATGTATGATAGCGTCAAATTAGTGAAACTTCTCATAGTGAAAGTTTAGCATAATTTGAAACTTACCTTATCAAATTACGCTAGCCATTCCTACACCAGCTTCTTCTTACCTATTGTCTTCCATTTCTAACTTTCTTAATTCTTGGAATCAGCTATGGATTACTCTCACAATATTGATCGGATGCATACATTTATCGATCAAATTCATCAGATGTTCCGACGTCTTGGACAGAGGAGTTATCGAAGTGAGAGTCCGACGTACATCAACTCGAATATTAGCAGCACGCTTCAATCCATGCAGTCAAGTCCGAGGGATAATAGCAGTGTTTCGTTCAGAGTAGGGCATATTTTATTGAAGTTTATCGAACTTAATTGGAATTTATCGTTTTCAGTCTGAAGCGCCTACAACCCCATCCACTCGTTCCAGTGTTTCGAATCAATCGCAGATGCTGATCGATCACGAGAAACAGATCGATCGAGATGGAGCCAACTCGATGCTGTACTTTATTTGTAACAAGGTAGTAGAAATAAATCTACCAAATGAGCATTCATTTATTCAGCTGAGTGTGATCGTCGTTCTCGTTGATGAACTCTGTACTGATGCTTTGGGCCTACGAGTTTCTGCTTACGAGCTTATTGATGAGCTGAGAGTTAGTTAGATTCATATATTCGGATCACAGATTTAAATAAATAATGTATGATCAGGCAAAAAACAACCGCATAGTAAACTTTCCAGTACTGATCAGTGAAAAATTAGCAGATAATGGTGAATGAGTCTTTTCTTAACTCTTTTGTAATTCCAATCCACAAGAATTTTTCAAACTTGTCCACAAAGGAACACCTCTTGATGCGGGATATGCGTTAGAAATGGGTAGCCTATTTCTGAATCGTCACTTTTCTGATTGTATGCAGAGGAACTTTAGTCATTCTGAAGTCGACTATTTCAACTAGACAAAACTATCTTATTTTAGACAAAAGTTCGTCCATATCTGGTCAACTTGGACCTGGACATGAAGAGATTCGAGGATATCCTTCGCTACAACATCGACCGATCAAACATCGCCGACGAGAAGATCAAGTGGCTCATTGACGCCAACACCTATCAGGTCAATATTGGCTTACTTATTTGATTAGAGGATCAATTTCAGAAAGAGATGCGTCGAGTTCTGACGGAATTAGCCGATTCTGTCTACAATGATCTGGAAGAGTCTCTGGATCTAAGGCAGAAGGGTCAGTATTATGTATTAGATTCATGAAATTATTCACACAAGGAATTTTATTGAAACTTGTATTATTATACTAAAATAATGCTCTTCTCTCGATTCAGGTGTTATAGCGAGAAGACCTTCCCCAGCGACCGTTGAAAATTTGAGCGAGATGAAGAAAGGAATGGAAAGGGCCATCAAAATGGTTCGGAATTCTAGTAGAGGATAATCGACATCATAGTTTCATTTTTTGTCAAATGTTGAAAGAATTATTCTTCAAGTATAAAATAATCTCAACACATTTTGAAAATCAATAAATTCTTCTTGGAACGATTGTCCTTTGGTTGAAATGATAGGCAGAAATTGAAAAAAAACGATAGTCAAAATTGTGCAGGGTTTGCCTTGATGAGACAAGTTTGAAATGAGGTCGAAAAAGAAGAGAGAAATAGTGAGATAAACAATGTGCCACAGGTGACAGGAAGAAGAGAAAGTTGAAAGAAAGGAAGGAAAAAAGGAAGAGAAAGGGAGGGGTCATGATGCAATGAGATTTGCGAAGAGGAGAAGAATCTCGAGCTTTGAAGCGAGGAAAAGAGATAGAAATGTCTGACTCAACCCAACAAGATAATCGACCCATTGTTAGCTTGTTGATCTAGGATTTAGTTGATTTAAAGATTCCTCTAACAATATGACAAATCATTTTTCTCCTTTCTGATATAAAGCGGCAATTTCGTGAAATAATTCGAGAAATCGGAGTTGCTAACTTTCATTATGCACCTTATCTATTACAATGTGAAATTTTCTAGGTGATAGACTGAATTATTCATGATATCTCATTTTATTTTCACTAATTTGGAACTTTTCGATTTTTTATTTATAAAACAATTCCTTGGAAAAATCCTCTTTTTATCCTAGGAGATCTTCGAACGTTTGTTCGCTTCTCAATAGCCGCACTTGAACTTTTTCAAGCCTATCTACTTTTTACTCGTTTCTCTCCGACAAATTTTAAAATCTTACTTTTCAAAATAGAAAATTTGTATCGATTTTATATAATAATTCAATTATTTTCTGCAAGCCTATCTTTCATTCTTCAGTTAGTCGCTACTTTCAGTCGAACTGTTTCATGCGCTGTTCGAGTGCGAAATATCGATTGCCATGCATTCACTCCTCTCGTTCTTTCCTACGTAGTTTTTCAACAATGAGAAAATAGAAAGTTTTTGCAGCAAAAATATAAAAGCTCTCAATAAATTCATAAAAATGAATTAATTTTCAAAAGTAAAATCTCATTTTCTTATGGATAAGAAAATAAGAGGAAAAATTGCCATAAATTGCGCAATAGTTGCATAACTTTAGCAACGTTTTCATTTTCAATCGATTTTCGTCAACAGTGCTAGAAAGGGACTCTTCACTGACTCATTTGCCAGTTTATTTTGATTTCTCAATATTTTTGAGACCAATCATTTTTGTAACAAACTTTTCATACCACTTTTCATTATTCAAAATCATCTCTATTTGCCGATCTATTTTTCCCTATGTGCGTATTCTTTTTACATAAAATGACGCGATTTCTCTGGCCATTTCAACTTCGATCTCCGAATAATGCAAATAGCCATGAAAATAAATTCATGGAAACTCGTGAAATTGTAGTTCGGATTTCGACAACATCGGGAAAAATGAAAAGCGAAGAAAAACCGCAGCGGCCTCCGGTGCTGATGTCCTTCACAGAAGTCAAACCACACCTCTACTTGTCAGGATTCGGATGCATTACAGAAAAAGCTGTAGGTCTCATACAATAAAAATCTGTAATATTAAAATAGTCTCTGATATCTGATGCTGGTCTTATATAATTTTCCTTGCAAAATCAAAAAAGATAAATACTATCAGTTATCAGTTTAATCAAGTCCGTAAGTCACGCCTATTTACTCAAAAGTTCAAATTTACTTTTCGAAAGATCAACATCGGAATGCAAAAAACAATAAATTGGCAACAACAAACATTTTATTTTTGGTAAAAAAGAGCATTTCTGAAAAGCGTCAATTTTTCTTCCCATGCTATTGTTTCTTCCAAGCCTTCCGAATCATAACCACGTGGTTTGAGCAATTAAATGAGAAAAGAAACCAGAAATCGTGAGAATTTTCGATTTTGCTTGGAAAAGCGAAGTTCAAAGTGGCAAATGCTCTGTGAGGGGAAAGTGTAATGTCAGGCAGGGCAGAGCAGCGAAAGCATGACCATCGATAACGCGGAATTGAGTAGGTCGGGAATTGTTGAATGAAGGAATGAATGGATGAAAGAAATGAAGAATGAAGGCGGAAGGAGGTGATAAATAGATGAGATTTGTGCAAGCAATGCTTGAAATCGAACCTGTGCCATGTTTCAAGCATGGTGTCAAATACGACAGATGAAATTCAAATTTTGCAATGTGTGCATAAAATTCACAAAATCGAACCTTAAAATCTGAAAACTTGGGTTCCACTTTTCCTTCATCGTATTTATGTGATGTCAAAGAACTTTCAAATGACCTTCTTGAAAATAATTCGACTGATAATCTAAAGATGGAAAATTCAGATCCACGACCACGGAATAACACATGCGGTTGACGCCACGAACATTCCCAACAACAAACGACTCTCTTCGCTGAAATACTTCAACGTCCCAGTTGCCGATGACCTGTTGAGCAAAATCAACAAATATTTCTACGAAGTTGCCAATTTCGTCGATTCTGCTAAATCTGAAGTAAAATTTCAATATTTTTTGGAAGAAACTGACTCATTAAATTTCGTATATTTGGTAATCTGAAGCCATGCGAAATTGCGTACGAATGAAATAGGAATGCTGTTTTTCTCTGAGTAATTTCATATGGCTCGAGGTTTCTAATGAGCTTTTTCTCAAGAGACTTTTAACCTTTTATTTGCTCATCGATTCATTCGACTTTCAATCTCAAAGTCTAGTTTATTCTGATAAGCATCGAAACGCATCATCGAGACTCTATAAAATTTGATGCCTTTTTCGAAAAGCTATCATTGGGAAGTGACAAATCTTTGCTCAACAACATTTAAAATCGCCAAGTCTAAATATGAAATTTGTACTAAATGAGGTATGAATTTTAGGGAGGAAAATGCTTGGTCTATTGCGCAGCTGGAGTTAGTCGAAGTGCTTGTCTTGTTCTGATCTACCTCCTTCTTCGCGAAAACATGACCCTCAGGGATGCATATTACTACTTGAATCAGGTAAAATATAAGATACAGAAACACTCAAAATATAAAAATATTACTCGACTCTCAAATGCTTGTAGCACAAAATCAATCACTATAGGTGCACTATTCAGTTGAAATTTCGTTTGAATATTGCTTTTAAAATGTTATGGAAACATATCTGTATTAAATTTCATCCAAATTGCTGCATCTCAAGCGATTGAACCAACAGCGCAATAATAAGTGAATTATCTGTAGCAATTTTGGAGATAATCTCGCCAATTTTCAGAAACGACCAATTATCGCACCTAACATCAATTTCTGGAGGCAGATGATTGCAGCGGAAGAGGTTGAGAAGGGCGAAGCTACGGTGAAGTTGATTACAGGAAGACTCTCGAAACCTATTCCAGACGTCTATCTGCATAGAGCTGTTAAGGTAAGAAGTTATGCCTTTTTTTTAATGTTTACAAATGCGATAATTCGGAATAGATTTTTATTCTAAAACCAATTTGATTTTCTCGAACTTACAATAGCATGAGGTTCAAGTTACGATAACGATCCTTTTTTTTCGAAAGATTTTGAGAATACGATAAAAACTGATAACGGTAACTCCAATTTCGTCACATTGTGTCAAAAATACTGACAAGATCTCCTGATCATTTCAGATGCCAGAACAAATCCAGAAATATGAGAAGAAGAAGAGCGGATTCTGCACTGGATCTGAGTCGACACCGACAATCGAGAACGATACCAAGGAAGTCGAAGTCAAAGAAGGAGAGGAAGAGAATGAATAAATCCAAAACGCCAAATGCAAGATTTGCTCAGGATCTCCGACTCTTTACAAAAAGCATATATTTAGGATGATGTACTTTGTACATAGCAGTATTTTGAATACAAAACAAAATGTTGGAAAATAAATTTATTCCCATTTGACTATTTACAAATATGAATGTTCATATTCAGATTATGTAATTTAGTGGTGTCCGAAGTGTCCCCCATGATGCGGGTCGTGGGAGTTGAAGTGGCCCGTCTGGTGATGGCTGTACGAATCGTGGTGAGCGGGCTGAACGTGGTGCGGGTCGTGGTGGAATCCACCGTGGTTGTGCTGAAAATAATTCCATAAGTTTTTGATCCCGGATTTTCATAGTCTCAAGCTAAGCACGAAATGAAACATTTTCTCCGTTTTAAAATATTCTAATTTCTTTGAGAAAGTGATCAAATTTTAAAAGTAATTCCATTTATTGGATAAAAATACTTGCATGGGGCTCAACGTGGCCGTGCATGCCCGAATGCATATGAGCATCGTGATGGCCACCCATTCCATGTCCCATTCCGTGATTCATGTCGTGATGAGGGTTGTGGTGCGACATTCTTTTGAAGACGAAGTTTAGTTGAATAAGATAGGCTGTTTAGAGAACGAGCTGATTTCACGTTTCAAACTCTCCTTTTTATAGATCGATTTCCGCCTTATCAGCTGCAATAAGCCAGTGGGAAAATAAGGATGACACAGGAAGAAGACAAACATGACCGATAGGCAAAGAGCAAATTTAAGCCCAATAGTGAAAGATAGGGAGGGGAAAAACGCTGCGGATAGTTTTTGAGATGACAGTAAAAAAAGTCATGCCTAATGTTCAGCCTAACCAACTAATGACACAATCAGTCATCGCGTCATTTGATGTATTCCAAAAGTGACCTATTCAAATTGCGCACCATTGAACTTGATGTTGAGTAGGCGAAATAAAAGTCACATTTGCGATTTGTCATGATCGCACTTGATTTAAATATTTTTTGTGGCAAATATTGACCATTGCATAATTTGTAGCCGACGAATACAATAATTTTTAGAATCAAGTGATATTGCATTCAGGGATGTTAGCGGTGTAGTAAAATAGCGAACCGCAAAGTCAAACAAATTTTGCGAAACGCACCGCACCGCAAATATCCCCGGAGTAGATCAACGGATTATTTAGACCTAAAATTTTATCGTATTCAAATTATTTTTTTTTTTTATATTTAGGAATCATATACAGACTGTCTTAAATATATAAATAGATTTGTAAATATAAAAGCCAATTATATCGTCAAATTTTTCTTAGTTGAATCATCCTATTTTCAGATCTTTCGACTGCAGATGCGATAACTAAATGAAATTGGTTATCTGCTAATAATTTTATGATGATTACCCAAAACGCCTTCGTTTTTCTTCTTAATGCCCAATAATTGGGATACTTTAGTCATTGCAAATCGTCGGTAGTATTTATTAGAAGCGATCATCGCCAATGTTCCTTGAATTTCAATATTAATGTTCAGAAAGAAATTGTTTTGGAAATCTTCAAAAATACCTAGTGCTCCATGACTTGAAACGGAAATAACCGCATTATTTGATAAATCTTAATGATGCATTATTATCAAAAATAAATTACTTGCAACAGAAAATGTTGCATAAATACTAAGTGTTAGATGTGATTGCGCATTTTGAAATATTGATTTTGTCGTCAAACTTATTCTTTAAATGGATTATATGCCATAAAGTTGATTACCAAACACGAGATAATTCCAGCGTATCGAATTTATGTTCATATTTCAAGTGAGTTTTAAGAAAAAACTAGACGACTCAATTTTTTACCTACCTTGATTCACTTCTTCTGAGGTAAACCCAAAAAATATTGGAATGGCTAAAAAAACAAATGGTACTGAAATCTAAATTTTTCGATTTTATTGGGCAATTTTGGTAATCATTTTCTTTAAAATTATCATAAATTTATGAATTGATGATAAATGAAATATTACATTTCTTACTTGAATGGATAATGAAATGAGGAATGTTCGTTGTAAGCGAATAGTCGACTTTGATGCCGTTATCTTAGAACAAAATAGATTTTTAAACGTCAGACCAAAGAAGAAAAATGAGATCTAAACCAACAATATATCAAATTTAAATAGGAATAAACTTGACAAAAGTTAAGCATATTTTCAGAATGATCAATATTTACTCCTTCTCGTCCAGGTTTTTAAAATTAATTTTACAGTTTATGTCTGCCAACCTCTTCGTTCTCTTCCCAATTTCCAGACATCATTAATTTTGCTCGCATCTAAATATTTTCAAAATAGCCTACAGATGAAACAGAAGAAACGGCGACAATCATCCCCACATAAATCCATCCATATTCGGCATCTTCGATGACAGTTGAATGGCGATAAAACAAAGCATCGTATGGAGTTCCCCATCTCTTAAATAATAAATAACGACGTAAAGATATTCATCCGATGTGCAAGACATGAAATTATTTGGTAACTAGGAAATCTCACAACCTCGTCACTTTATGAGATAGTATCCAAAAGTGAGGTCTTTCCCTATTCTCTCCTATGCCTACATACTATTTCGCAAAGTTGAGAGGTTACGAGATTTTCAAATACCTAACTATTTTTACTAATAAAGAGTTTCAAGAAAATAACAATTTTGGTAACAACGAAAAGTTACTTATTAAATGAAATAAAAAACGTTTTCTAACAAAAATGTTCATGCCAGCACTTGATCCACCTTAGCGAGTCGTAATTTTGCCCGATCTTGATCGAAAGGATACGGAATAAGTGGGATCCATTCTGTATTTAACATGAAAAAGTAAAATCCAGCTGTTAAAATTATTCGTCTTTTCGCTATTGTGCCACTATTCTTATACATTTTTTAACATTGGTATCGATATTCGAATAAAACTATAATCGATGCATTAACACCTTAAGCGAGTTATTTAGTCAGAATATATTGTTTTAAATAGTAAAAGTAAAAGTGTTCTTTTAATTTGTTTAAATAAATAGGGGTGCAAAGGCATTGATATGTTATCGACAATTTTCGTAGTTAATTTGGTTGAGCCGAGTTTGAATGGAAGCGAAAATTTGCAAAAGCCACACAGTTGACAAACTAAGGACGTGAACAAAATTTCGGGGACGGATTAAAACCTTGAGTTAAAAAAGTTTAACCTCCAATATTGGTCAGCCATGTGCACTCTTGAACAATAACAGAAATGCCAAATAAATGATGATACAATCCATCTGCGAATCCAGCTTTATAAGGTAAGAATATTATCGGAGAAATTAGCAGAGTAGTATTCAAATCAAGCGATAGACTGCTGAAATTGTATGATTTGTTTATAATTTTTTTTTTATCTTCAAACATACAATATTTGATGAATAGCTAATAAAATTTTATAATGTTTAGACATTGTAATTGGTGAAGAGTTTGCGATACAATATAGTCCAAATAGATTAATCGGTAAGCCTATTGCTCCAATAATACGTAAATTAACGAAATAATATCCAGGATCAAGGTGAATAACCGTAATGTTTTCGTCCATAATATATTTATCAGGCTAAAACCGTTATCGTGAAAATAAATGGGAAATGATTACAAATGCAAAGATTGCTGAGTTCATCTGACATTACTTGTTTTAATCACCTTGTAATTACATTTCCGTTAATTAACGTAGACAATCAATAGAAATGCTGCTTGAAATTTTCAAATATCACTTAAGAATTTCAAATTGCACCTGTTTATAAAAATGCTTGGCGAGTAGGTTATGTGAGGTGAGCCAAGTGTAGTAGACATCAGGTAGCTGTATAGATTGGCAATGGAATACCAATTCATTTATCTCAAGCTTGGGTAATTAAACCATAAAACAAAGAAATATAAAATAAAAAAGCAATTTCTGTTAATTGTGTTGAGCAGCAAGAAATGCCTCTTTTATCTTGAGGCAGAAAGGTGCGAGGAAGGAGGAAAAGAAAACATTTTCTTACATCGGGGATAGATTTAATCTGAAAACAGAAAAAGTTGTGATTTTTCTATGAATTTTTGTGAAAATTTATAAAGTAATATGGTAGTGAAAAATGTCATACCTTTCGCAGGAACTGCTCCGAGACATCCTTGCGATGATAAATAAAGTAGAGCGAATAGCTTCAAATATAGGATAGTTGGCATTGTCAAATTTGACAATTCGTGGAGAAGATTCTCTTAGATAATATGGTTGAATCTGTAAATTTATACCCCTTTGGAGAAAGTTATTAAATTTATTTCCTCAAATTATGTCAAACAAAAACTAGCTAAGTATTCGCAAGCCCCTTCCAAATGGATTCATAAAACCTTTCATGATTCACGAAATTTAATGTCGAACACTTATTATGAAATTCACAAACTAAATTAGCTAATTTTTATCGATAAATTTGTCAATATCATATGAAATAAATCTTGTTTTCACAGACAGTCTAATCGAAATTTTAAAGATACATTTGAAAAAAAACACATCTTAAAGGTACAAAGCCGAAATGCTAATTTTCACTTGATTATTCAAACTGTAGTTTACCGTCTTATCAACCGAAGTAATTTGTTTTATTTCTTCAAGGAATGGCCAATTTCAGGCATAAACTTTAACACTCTCGATCGTAATCAGTTATCAATGTCATAAAGAAGAAATAAACTTGAATCATCTTATTTTAGGTTCGAAATTTGAAGTAATAAAATTACCGAAAATCTAAGGGAATGAAATTTTATTGATTATATTCCAATTGCGTAGCTGGAAATGATTTCATGCTTATTTTAGTAAAAATAAATTCAGCATTTTTATTCAGAGATCAATTTTTAGGCGGTGTAGGTATCGCGTTCCAGGAAATACTGAATCCCTTATACGAAGTTCCTGCATAAGAAATGAATCGAAATGTGACGGCACTTGCAGGTATTGTGAAATTCCAGCCTTTTGCATAGTTATTTCCGCACCAGCTAAATAAAATTACGAATTCTTAATTTAATCGTCAATCATGATATTTAGAAGATTAAATATCTCATCTATACATTTGTCTTTTTTAATTTTTTGGAATATTTTAAACTTAATTTGTCTATATGACATGTTATTCGTAAGAATCGAGTATGGGGTGGTACCCAAGAAGTTGACTCTCACATTTCGAGCTGATATTTTGTATCTGGAGGTTTTCGACTACGTTAATTACGAATCTGATGGTTAAAACCCGATCCGACCACTTATTCCGTCTGTTCCGGAAGGTCCGCATACGGTAGTTCCGAAAAATTTATATTTTCGTTATTCTATATGGGAAAAATTCAGGTTTGGTATCAAAATGCTCGCAGAGATCAGCTGAGCACGATTTTGAAAAGATTTCGTCGAAATGATACTGAATAAGGAAGTTATGAATTTTTGAAATCAAACTAGGCAAAAATGAGTCGTCACGACAACTCTTCGAAGAAGTGACATTTCTCCACTAGCGGGCAGTCTATAGGAAAACGATCAAGTGCTTCAGAAACTAGAAGACCTGGACTGCTTCCCAGTACAAATAACTCACGGAACCTGGCACTTAAGAAATTAAAAAAGGCGAAAAATCAATGTGACATTTTCCTTATATTTCACTATGTTCATCGTAACTTGTTTATTCGGTGTCATTTCGACGATATCTTTCTAGGATCGTGCTCAGCTGGTCTCTGCGAGCATTTTGATACCAAAGTTGAATTTTTTACATACAGAATAACGAAAATAGAATTTTTCGAAACTACCGAATGCGGACCTTCAGGAACAGACGGAACAAGTGGTCGGATCGGGTTTTAACCGTCAGATTCGTAATCAGCGTAGTCGAAAACCCCCAGAAACAAAAAATCAGCTCGAAATGTGAGAGTCAACTTCTTGGGTACCACCCCATATACTCGATTCTTACGAATAACGTCTCATATACATTCAAATTTAAAATGTTACGTGTAAAGCCAATCATCGTCGTCCATCATTTCCTTCTTGAAAATAAGTAGTTTATCATCGCAATTATACGTTTCGAAATCGTTCACGACCAAGAAAATCTAAAAACGCAATTATAACGAGTAATTTATAAGTGAATTGAAAATCACTTGATAGTAACTCGTTGGAGCAGCAATGTAATAATCTACGAGAGTCAGTGGAATGTAATAATTTGGGTAACCTGGTGATAGTATCGTACCGTTCAAACCAGTTTGATTTACTATGGGTACATTGTAGCTGAATTATTAAATTTAAATATTTGTGCCAAACATTAAATGGAATTTTATTTTATTTTCTTATCGACGATATAGCTTTAGCATCATTTTCCAATACCATTAACTTTCATCTTACCAAATTAACAGAAAAAAATCAATCAAAAATGTAACCAACACATACGTTGCATTGAACCGAGAAAGTAAATACTCCGCAACGTCGACACCAGTCACGTTTGAAGCTGAAACAATATTTTCTTGCGGAAGTACTTGCATGTACTGTGCCATTTTGTAGACTTTGAGATTGCCTGCCACTAATAACACTTCGAATCCCTAAGAAATTATTACTGGCAATAGATAATCACTGGCTTAATACTTACAACTTCGTGTAATTTGGTAACTGCGTTATAGAAATTATTGAAACCGTTGATAGTGCTAAAATTTATGGTAAATATTTTAGTTTTGGTTAATATGAGAAATTGTTGTCGTCATACTCGCTAAATGCATAAATAATTGCCCAAGCTGGTGCATTGATTCGAGAATCAAATGAACAATATTGCGGATCATTGAGGAAGGTTGTCACGGCTCTAAATATTTACTATAAACTTTTTTTTTGCAAATAACGAATACCAATATTCAGAAATTTTCAAATATTTCAATCAAGTTTAAGCCTACGTTTGTAAGTCGAAAATTCCCTTATAAGGTTTCAGTCCGGAATTGAAAAAGTCTCGGATTTGCGTTATCATATTCGAATCTGTTACGTTCAAAGGCCACGGATAAAGAACGTCAGCTACGGCTGAAATGAAAATGTTACAAATCTCTCAAGCTATTTAAAACTAATGAAATTTTACCTGTTATTATGTGCCTGCTATAACCCGAGCATAAACCATTCCCTCTGTAATCATAGAGGTTGTAGATAAAGCTCATCGACTAAATCATTATATCTTCAAAAATTAAGAAGAACCCAGTCTTACGATATTGATTGCCGCTGGATTTGTACCGGAACCATCTAAAATCGACAAATTAGATTTCGAACTTCGCGAATGAGATAAATTGCAGAATATATCACAAATGAACATTAACTATACGAAAGTTCTATCTTATCAAATCTGCAATCTATATACATCCAATAACAAACATTCTTACTTTTCCTAGCAATCAATTTCAAGATTACCTATGAAGTGTGCCACCATCAAAGTCTCAGTGCTTTGACAATCATTGCTGATATATGGGAATCCTAAAATAGTCGAATTTCAAAGTTTTAACCTAATTTAATATTTTGGCTATTTGAAAGAATTTAACATTCCCGTTACCTTTTTCTCGCTTTTTTGAAGCTATTCCACCAGAAATAACGATGAATAAAACCAAGCATTGAAATAGTGTAACTTTCAACATATCTTGCCCTGCACAAAATTTAGTAATTCTGTTTACAATTTCTTTCCGATCACAGAGCTCAATAGGCCTCTGATAGCTTATCAGTGAATCGGTTGGATTATTCCGTCAAAGGAAGTGATGGTTTTTGCTAATATTCGCAATTCTCAAGTATTCGTTGCTTATCAGTTCGCAATAATCTCGGTGCAGCGCTAATACGTAATAGTACAAATTACAAGTGTTTAATAAATTATTTTACTAATCATCACTGATCAAATGATCAAAAACGGTTTATTCATTTGGAAGAAAAACTAATTTGACAATCTATTTAGATTATTATCAGATGCATTAACAGCCGCCCAAGATATTTTGAATCCCCTCTCGGAATTTTCTGAATCACTAATAAATCGAAGTGTGACAGCGTTAGCTTGAATCGTGATGTTTTGCGGATTCGTATTGCCAGACCAGCTAAAAATTGAATTAATAGAACATTTTTTTAACATATTAACTTTACCTATAAAGAAAGTAATCATCACTCATAATAGCTCCTTTGTAGACTAGTAAAATATCGTAACTATCGAAAGTTTTGAACGATTGAATCGATAGTTGAATCTGAAATTCGAGATATAAATTGGGGAAAATATTATTAAATGTATAAGAACAAGTTAATTTTGCCTGATAATCAATTGAAGGTGCCGAAAGGTAATATTCAGTTAGAGCCAAATTGGGATAGTAATTCGGATAATTTGGCGATGTTATTACGCCGGAAGTATCTGTTTGATTGACGATCGATACATTGTATCTAGAACTTGAAATGTATTTTAAACTAAATTGCGAAATTAACTTTGCATTTATTCGAGATTCAATCCACATTTGCGGAAACATTACAGTCGTTGAGATGATATTCGATTGCGGAAGTACTTGCATGTACTGTGATAGTTTGATAGATGTCAGTTGATCTATTACTGCTAAAACAGTGTAGTTCTAAATGAATTAGATAAATCAACCAATAGAAACCATGAATTTTACCATGGATTGCAATTTCGATACTGCATTGAAGAAGTTGTTGTACCCATTTACAGTGCTGAAATATTGAAATAAATTCCTGGTGAAATTTTTTATCTACTTGCTATAGGCATAAATTATGGCCCACAAAGGTGGAAACGTTACACTCGGATCAAAACTTGAGTATTTTGGCTCAGAGAAATATGAAGTTACTGACCTAAAAATAAAAATGAAAGTTACACGAAATAAAGCAATAACTTGCGCTTGTAAATCGAATATTCTTTTGTAGGGCTGTAAAAATGAGTTGAGAAAATCTCGAGCTAATAGTGTGTCGTTGTATTCCGTCGCATTATCTGAAGCATTCGGCGAGTTTGGATTTTTATTCATGCGAATATCATGTTTATATCCCGTGATATTGTAAATTTCTAATTTAAAAAATTCTAAATTTCATTCACACCTGGCCACGGGAGAAAATAATCCGGCACTCCTAAAAATTTAATAATTTTAAATAGAAAAATGAGGTAAAATTTACCAGCGATTATATGCCTATTATCACCACACAACCCGAATCGAAATAGGTCGCCAATGTACACCATTGACTAAATATTGAAATGCAAATTATAACAACTTTCAAAGATTTACATCATTAACTGCCTTTGGATTCGTTCCCGAACCGTCGATAAAATGAGCTATCATCAATGGATCGTAAACGCAGTCACTATCTGCCGACAACGATTTGGCTGAAATTCAATTTCTTCCCATCGAATTACCTTTGTAGTTTATCCTTCAATAAAGTTCGTACCTTTTCCATTTATTATCCCTCGACAATTCGAGATCAGAAAAATCAAAATTGTAAACAATGGCAGCATTTTCAATCTGTTTGCAAAAAGTCAAACAGAGTTTAAAAGTGATTAGTAATACTGATCGTGAAGCACTGATAAATTATCAATGCAGCACAAATACGCACTTGAATTACAAATCGATTTTTAAAACAAAAAAAATGATTGAGAATTAAAATTAAATTTAACATCATTTATTGACACATAAAAATTTAAGATAATGAAAACCGTATTATTCACGGAAAATTTAGTTAAATTTTAAACCGCTATCCACAAAATTTTGAAGCCTCGGCCTGTGACTAGATAATTTGTGACGAATCGTAATGTGACCGCATTTGAATGCACAACATAATCTTCTGATTCGACTTGTCCTGACCATCTGTAAAAATAAATTGTTACAAATTTTAAATTTATATTGGGAAAGATAAAACGAATATTTGTGATTACTTTGTTAACAAATTTTCGTCACTCATCAGTCCGCCCTTGTAAATATACAATACGTCCCACGGATTTTCAGTAACAAAATCGACATTGGTCAAAATAATCTAAAAAATTTTAGGTTATTTTTAATTATATTATATATACTGATAAGATAAGAAAAAGAGTAGCGTTGAATAAAGTGTGTTAGACGCAAGAAAATTGTGTGAAATAATTTCTAAAATTCCGTTCATATATTTCAATACACAGCTCATTGAGTTCTCTAATTAGTATTTTTGTAGAACATAAGTAGAAATTATTATGTTGTTGATGCTGAAACCTGGAAGGTTTAAAATGGGGAAAAAAGAAGCGATTTTAGGTCAGTCTCTCCGCTTCGTGTGCTATTTCTCGTTTTTCTAACCACCAAAAATAACTGTACCATTTTGCACACCTCCCAGATTTTGATATCAACAATAATTATAGGAAAAGAACAAAAGTGAGCTATTTTAGGTACTTTATCAATTACTAACCTGCGTAACACCAGAATTTGTAGTGATATAATAATCTTGCAGAGTATTATCTTGATAATTATTTGGATAGTAAGGCGAAGTTATTTCTCCCGAAGTGCCATTCTGGTATATTATTGGCACATTAAATCTAAATAAATCTACTATTATATTTACGTAAAGCTATATCTCATAATAAAAATTTCAAGTCAAACCTTGCATTAAATCGCGATTCTAGATAGTGCTGATGAAATACCGTATTTATCGATGCTATATTAGTTTGAGGTAAAACTTGCATATACTGATTTAATCGATCATTTGTAAGTAGATGATTTCCAACCAATAGTATCACTTCATATCCCTAAACACTTACATCTATTGATTAATTACTTATCTTTGAAATTGTTTACATGTGTATGCAATTTAAAAGCGCCATTCAGGAGATTATTGAATCCATTTATTGTGCTGAAGTTTATGTTTATGAATAACTTCGTTAATAAATTTTGTCCATGATGAATTGAAAAATATAGAGGGTGTATAATAATTTTAATATAAAAATGACTTACTCGCTATAAAGCCATATGACAGCCCAGGGAGGAATATTTACGTGTGGATCAAATTGCGAATATCGCGGATCTTTGAGAAACGTTTCAACAGATCTAAACTAAAAATAGTTCAAGTTGAAAATTTAAGACAAAATTACGTTTGTAAATCGAAAATCCCTCGATACGGTTGCAGAGCTCGACTCAGAAAATCTTCAGCAAAAAATGGGTCGTTTGGATTCGTCGCATTACTCGGCCATGGAACATAGTCAAATGATGCCCATGAAATTGATATTTTATGCTAACAGATATGATTTGAAAAACTTAGGAAGCAGGCTTAGCGAGCACGATCGGGCGATCGTCAGAAACCCCCTGCTTTGACCTACTCCCAGAAAATTTTCTTAATAACTTCTCCCTCCAATCATTAATCAATGATTAGTAAAAAGTTTCACGACTGCGACCTGACATCATAATTATTATGATTTCTCTCTCATAAACCTCCTATACTCTTAGTTTATTTCTTCTGAAGAAATTGCTTTCAAAGGTTGTAAAAGGGCGAATAAAATTTATTTTTTTACTTTCATTTGTACTTTTATCACAAATTAAAAAAAATTCAATTAAAAAGTTGTTACACCTGCAATAATCTGTCGATTGGAGCCATCTATGCCGTAAAATAGGCTCTCAATTCCAGAAATCGACTAAAAATAGAATAAATTAGAATCAAAGAATGTTGAATGTAATAACATACTTCGTTCAGAGCAGCTTGATAATTCCCACTTCCATCTATGAAATGAGCCACAAATAGGTTAATTTTTACATCATCATCGTTTGAAAACGTATTAACTAAATTAAATATTTGGTTTACAAATTAGAACTGAATTAATTTTGTATTACTCTACCTCTACCGTTGTTTGATGAACATTCTGAATTGGCAAATATCAAGCAGAAAATTAGAGTAATCAATGTACAATTTATAGACGCTTTAGAAAGTAACATCATTGACAAATTTTCGGAAAAAAATATTCTTGGCTTCGTTCTTAATTCTCTGATAATTCGTTAATACGTTTTCTAAGCTTTCCAAGCAGCCATATGCATCAATAGATAACCTTGAAAAATTTTTATGTATTGATACATTTCGAATTTTGACAAAAATAAATATTGATGATTGCTTCCAAGCAATAATGCAAATTATATTTGTACAATAATTTAGTTTCACGATTGAGATTTGCTTCAAAGACACCCCAATACGATATTTGATAATAATCTAAAATAGTATTCTTTAATTAAGAGTTTTGAGTGTCATTGCACTTCTTTATCTTTTTAGTTTTAGGCATAACTGCTACCGAAGAAAGCTATGATGTCAGTTCCACTAACATGTTGATCGTTAATCATTAAAAACCATTCTGCACAGAAAATTGAAGAACAAATGAGAATGTATAAAAGGACGAATTGAAATTAGTTTGACCACTTACTCTGATCAAAGTAAAATGAATTTTCTCTATCTAGCTCTTGTTTTTGCCAGCATCCTTGCTTTCTAAGTCGAATAAGACAAATTTATATTTGAAAAATGAAAATAATCAAAGAATTTAGTGCCAGCATGTTGCCGGTAATGCGTTTTACTGTAGCTGGAAAATTGAAAACGCTAATCTGATGAATTTTAGAGTCATTAAATATGCAACTAGCTGCTTGTTGAATACACCGATTGGGTAATGAATTAAAAAAAAAGGATAAATATAGGGTAGGGTAAGGGTAGGACGAGGGGAAATTCAGTGTTAAAGTGATCAGCATGTTGAGTTGCACACTTTGATACCAAATTTAGCCCATCTATCACATTTTTACCATTTACCATGATCAGTTTCGTTTCGATCATGCGCACTCTGTCAGTGAGTCAAAGAGTTGATTGGTTTCGGTTTCCCGATTTCCCATTCATTTCTCATTTCCAAGTTAACCTGGAACAAAATTGCTATAAAGTTTTCTCTCATCAAGGAGGGGGAAAATGTTCTCATCACACATATAAAAGTAAGAAAATTGGCTACGCCAAACTGGTATTTCTCTATCATTCACAGTCATAACTATCGAATCTGCCAATTCGCCGATAATCGACATGAATTTCTTCTACGCTTTCATATTCATCATTGGTATTTTCGCCTTCCAGGCTCAGTAAGCCGATATATTGATTTTGTTCATAGTCATGAATTGATTTTTCAGGGCTAGCCTGCCATTGGTAAGCCTCTAGCGCTTTGTGATTTGTTCATTTCGAATTAATCAATGTCTAGATTTTCAATTTCACATATGCGATTAATCAGAGCTAAAGTTCAAAATGATATTTCTTTAGTGGAGATCAATTATCAATGACGATTGTTTGATACCGATTTCAATATTCTAATTAACCAATTTCTGGAGTGGAGCTTTAATTGATCTTTCACGAATATCTTAATAATTATTGCACAAGTTCATCAATCAAAATGAACATTGATTTTTCACAATATTAGAAAGTACTGAAACACATTATTTACCCCGTGTTATTTTCTAGGATCGTCAACAACTCGACAGATTGAAGCGAGCTAGCAACGGAGGGATTGGCGTTAAGACTATGTTAAAAAATGCGATCATCAACGCACTCGTCAGTATTTTATTTTAATTAGTAAAATTGAATATTTTTACCTTTCGAGACGAAGACCAATACTTGACTATGAAAATCATATCAAATAATATTGTTGTAAGCCTTTTGAGTAGCCTACAAAAAGGGATAAGTCGTCCCGTTGAACCTGATTCATCATTCTTTTCTCTTGAATTATTGCCATTTTACGAATTCAAAAATATTTTATCATTTCAAAGTGAAATGATGAAAATTGTAATTAACAAATATTCATAATTTTCCATTATATATTTGACATTAATTATAATATTAAATTTAGGTCAACAAAGCAGTCAATAAAATTGGAAAATAATCAGTGAAGCAGTGCTTTAGCATTTATGAAACATGCGATTTTCATTACTATTCTGTCAATATCTATAGAATAAATAAATTGTATAAATTATGGAGTATACTAAATTTTCAAAAAATCGAGTTTGTGTATTGATTGCTTGTAAAATTCTAATAACTTTCGATTTTTTAATTAAAAAATCCTCATAGTTCCATCATCATGAATCGATTGATCCGAATTAACTCTTCCCTTATTGTGTAAATCACATTAATACTTTTCGAGTTCATCAGTTCACTTCCGAGGATTATTTTCTGGCAAAAACTGATAAAGATGTTTGGTAGAACGAAAGATAAAGTCTGCAAATTTCACTGTTCGCCTAATCTTTCAAGAGCCTTACAAATTGTTATCAAGCAAGTTTGTAGATAACGAAAATCAAAAACTAGATGGACAAATAAGTTCAGAAATATTCAAGTTTTTATTATTCATTGCATAAAAGTGATAGTTATCCAAGTTATATACAGAAAGTTTCGAAGAAAAAAAAAGATATTATATTGATCATCCCGAATAGTAGCATTCAGCGCTTTGGACAACCTAAAATAAGATTTCATTTCCAATAAACTTCTGAAAAATTCGAAGCCTACAATACGAGGTTCTTGCACGGTTTCCCATTCACCGACCGAGTTGCATTGAATGTCGAATGTCACCTAGATAAAAGTTTTGATAAATTGATGATTTTTAAATAGCCTATAGCATTCATCAAAATTCTTCCAAATCCTATATTCCTCAAAGAGTTAGCGATAAGTTTTGAGAAGATGATCACTTACAATTCCGTTTACAGGAAGGTTAGTGCCATAATTATTGTTGATCTAAAATGATGTTTATTCGCCACTAAAATTCGATGATAGGAATGACTCATACCTCCAGCAATGGCACATTATTCGCCTGAAACAAAATTTATCATTCAGCACACTTCATGAAAGTTGAACCTACCGGCGCGGTGCAAGTCAACCTCGCCATCAAACAACGATTTGCACTTGGAGGAAGTAAACTGAAATTTATAGATGTAAAATAATTTAATTATTAATTAAAAATTCAGATTACGCAAATTTAACTGGAATGGATTTTAACTGCGGATTATTATACGATTTGCTCAGGCACAAATCATTTTGCACACAGGACGTGCAGTCTGGAATTATTTATTCTGATTTAACATAAGAAGGCAGCTCAAAAGGCACATGGAATGTTTGAAAATTTAAAATGATTATTTGGAATATGATGCTTTGCAGTTAAAGAATTTGAAATTTATGAAAACTACTTTACTTTTGTTATTAGTCGGGCAGATTCTTGGTCGTACGGTGGTCGTCGTTAAAATGCAGTCGGTGGAAGCAATCACGAATATCGCAGCGAAAACTGGATGAAACAATTTCATTGCTGCAACTTATGAATAATAGTTTTCTGATCCGATTACTCAAATATGAAATTATAAGAAATGTACTGAATTAGGGTCAACCCTAGGTATTTATATTAGGAAATAGCGGGAAAAGATTTACTACTCTCAAAATTTTATCCGTGCATTTTTTCCTTTATATTCGCCGTGCGTAAGTTGTTGATATTGTGATAAAACCGGACTATTGAAATTTTTACACCCACACAGCTGTCAGATTCTGGTCACGATGAACATAACACCCATAAGATTCTGCTTATTGATGCGAGTACGCAAGTTGTAATCCGTATTTTCAAAAACACTCATCTTTGATTTTTAGGCCACACATGCATTGTTTACCTCATATGCAAATTTGATAGTACTGTGATCAGTGAAAAACAGATTAACTTTCATTAAATTCATATCGGAGAAAATTCAAAACATAATCTGTGAATTATAGTCATTGTTAAATAAATTTGTAAAATAAGATAGAGATAAAAAAAAAAAACTTTAAAATTAAACTGACATGATTTTTGACTAGTAATAATGCTCATGTTCGATTTCAGACGTTTTTCCAAAAATATCGAATTTAGAAATAGAATCATGATAAATTTGAACAATTTCATTTCCGCCTAATTACCTATCATTCTACAAATTTTTATCATGCAATCTATTTTACAATTAAAACTCTAATCAAAGTTCAAAATGAATCCATGCATAGTTTAACAATATGCAGTGTTTATTTTTCGTAATGAAAATTGAATAAAATCGTTTTCTAAAATTCTAGGTATTGATTTCTCAAGTTGACAAAATTATTCGGTCTTCATGACTATTTATTCTTCATAGTAGCATTCGGCACTGTGAATAACCTGAAACAATCAATGTATTGATTTTGTAGGAATGACTGCATGATCATACAATATTCGTATCCTGCACTGCTACCCATTCGCCGTTCGAATTGCATTGAACGTCGAATGTTATCTGAAGTGATTTTCAGCTCTTCAATAGAAATTCGAAAATTGAAAAAAGAAATAAGATCAATACCGTATTATCCACAGGCATATTTGTTCCGATATAATCGTTCACCTAAAAAGGGATATTGTTTGCAAAATTTTTCTTAAATTGAATTCTGAAATAGATCCTACCTGCATGAGTGGTACACTATATGCCTAAGATAAAAATTACAATTTGCGATAAAATTTGTTGAATAATCCACTTACCGGTGAAGTACAGGTCAGTCTGGCTCTTACACATCCATTCGCATTAGGTGATAGTGGGCTAAAATCATTCATAAATAAAAACAATAAACTTTAAAAATAAGTCAAACTTACGCAAAATTAACTGGAATGGATGTCAACCATGGAAACATATAAGATTCAGTCAAGCACACATCGTTTTTGGTGCAGGTCGTACAGTCTGAATTTCTTCCAGTTAAGAAATGGTAGCATTTTGAAACAAAAATTCCAGAGATATATGAATACTTCGGCGATTTTCGAAATTCATATAGGAAAATGATTATTAAAAATAAAATTCGAAATTCAAGACAGATTTCGTCATTCTAAGTCATTAAGCTTTCAATTTCATAAAATGGTCACCTTTGATATTAGTCGGACAAAATCTTGATGGACCAGTGGTTGTTGATGAGGTTGAAGGTGTTGTTGTTGTTGTTGTTGTTGGCAAATATTCAAATGCTAAAATTTTTGCTATACTTTTGCGATTTTATTTTATTAATAAATATTAATTCTTACATTCACATGCAAACTCATTTGGGCTCAGTTGCATGGCAGGATCGGATGCGCCCCATCCCCACTCTGTGCAGTCAAGCACTATTGTTACTGATACTCGGTCGTGCGGTACAGGAGCAAATTCAAAAGCATACTAAATTGCTTTGTTGCTTTAAAACTAGAAAAAAATTATTTTGTCTTAAAACTCGTTTTGATAAGTTAAACAGAATAATTTCATAATATATTTTCGGAATATTTTTCGCTGGTTAACCTCCGATTTAGTTGAATTTCACACTATGAGGCTATTTCACGGCGTTGATTACATATCTCAAGTCAGAAAGGGTCATTGTGTTACTTTTCGTTCAAAAAATTCCGAAAACCATTTTACGCGATGAAGAAAGTAAACAAAAATGAAAGAATAAAAAGAATCGTCTAATGAACAAATGTCATCAGCGCGTATTCGAAGCTCACAGGAGACGGAGAAAGAAAGACGCTCCTTTTATTTCGTCTCAAGTTATCGATCATTCACAATATTTGTAGGTAAAAACTAGTTATTCACATAAGCATAATTTGATGACGTTTAACAATATTAAGTTTTGATAATTCCAAAAATCATTTGTTTATGTCTTTTTTTATCAATTAACGATGATCTTACAACATGCTTAAAAGCGGGCATAAATTAATGTAAATTTATGCTATAAAATCGTAATTTTTACAATATTTTCGCGATAGCATAAATATATCTTACAATATTTGGTCCGCTAACTGTGTTTGCAGTGATAAGTACACCATCTTGACCATAACATGTTATATTCATCTGTGCACATCCAGAACTATTTGTCACTGTAATCAAATGTTAAGGATATTATTAGAGAAGCTAAGTCGATTTTCGGATTTGATAATTATAGAAAACCTAACACTGGGGTTAACTGGTAAGATTAACCGAAGCAGAACACTTTTAAATCTCCGAAAATCATCCAGCGCGGGCAGAGTTATGCCCAATTTTGTCCGGCATATTTTTCTGTAGTCACTTTTCAAATTTTTGCTTAGTCAAATTTGAGCATCTGCGCTTTATATTCCTACAAGAGAATTTTAATTTTTCTCGTCTAGCAAGCATGTGCATAATTCCAGAAACATTTAATCAAATTTTCTAATTGAATAAAAACGACATCATTATTCACGTAATTTATAAAATCTAAAATACTCACCTGATTTAACCATATAGCCAGGATAATTAGCTGGATCTGATATAGGTGTTGGACTCTCGCCTGGTTCAGCACAATTGTCAAAACAACCCGCTAAAATAAATTATACATATTGCAATTAATAAATGTCCGAATATACTGTAAAACCTCTAATTGAGATCCCTCACCATTTGAAGCCTATTTCAATATAAGCGCCCTTTAAAATTAGCAATTTTTAGCATGTATAGATCAAAAATCGCTTAGTAGTGTAATATTTAGCCTAAAATGCGCAGGAATAGGATTGTTTTATCAACAAATTGAAGGTGTTGAAAATAGAGGTCCGGACTTCTATTAAAGGTTTTACGGTATATTATAGGCTAAATAATTAATTTATGGATATAAATTTATGTTTTTCAATGAATCAGAATAAAATAGCAATTAACGATATTTTAATTAGAAAAGGATTAAGTTTAAGAGTGAATGTCAGTAAGAACCAAAGTCGGTCAGAACAGGGATCCACCGATCGAACTGATTTTCACATATCCTATACAGTTTTAATTTCCAACACTTTTCTTCCTATTGAAAGGGTAAAAATCACGAAAAACTGCGGTCAGATAAGACATATTTTCGAATTTCGATTTTTGGCGGGAAATTATGGATTAGAGCAGGTAGTCATGATTACATTATTATTATTATTTGTAGTATTTTTCATGAGCTATCCAACGATGAAAACCCCGTTCGATTTGGCTCAGAAATAAGAAAGTTATGAATTTTTCCCGAGGTTGGGTCTGTCAAAACTTTAAACTACAGTAATCTATTTTCGAAAAAAAACCACACCATGATGATCAGCATTAAAACTGGGCAACATATGTGAAAATCAGCCCGATTCGAGGACTCGCGTTCCGGCTTCTTTCTTAGTAGCTTGATTTTAGAGCCTGTTCATACTTGGTTCCAATGCAACCCGCTCAAAATAACATGGAAAATGAAGAGAGCACAAGAAATAATGCAATCTTATGCAATCGCGCTCTCTTCATTTCCCATGCTATTTCAAGCGAGCTGCAAATTGCAACTATGTCTGAACGGCCCCTTACAGACATTCACTCTTAATTACTTACGCGTTGATGGTGTCGTACTTATCGTCGGTGGAGCTAAAATAAATTTTAAATCGATTACCGCACTCTGTCTGATAATTAGATAGCGTCAAAGTTCCAAAACAGCTCGATACATACACTATCGGAGAATAGTAATTACTCATAGTATTCTTCCTACATAGCTTTACATTAGCACAATTTTATTACTTGTGGTGCTAATATAACAGCGACATATTCTTCTTCCCCCTTCACCCACACAATTTCCAAATACAGCCGTCTGTAATATAATTAGTATATTAATTAATGATTGAAAATGATCATTCTCAATAAAAATTTAGAGAACAGGTTTCAGATAATTTCGTATCATTTCTTAATTTCATGAATTAAAATGATGGTACCCAGAATGTGCTCGTGCAGAAATAGTAACATTCTTGGGCGGTCATGTAGCCGAGATATTCGTAGCCTTGTGGTGCTATGCACTTTGTTGGATCAGCTAAGATTTGATTTTTTTCTCAAATATCGATTTTGATCTCACGCGTTGAATATGTTGTCGTCGCTGAAATAAATAATTATTATATATTTTATTCTAGAGTTCATGTGCTAAATTTTACTATGATAATAATGAGAAAAATTAATGGCATAATATCCCATATCTCACTATGCAAATCATAAACTATCTAGTCTAGATTTATATTTTATACAGATGATGTGATTTGATAAAAAATTTAAATGATTTTGTGTTATATTTTATTTTATGAAATGCATAAATATGTCGCCGAATCCTTGGCAAATAGTTGTGAAAATACATATTCTCCACACAGTGTTGGAACAATACTTAAACTGTTACACTGCATAGTGGAAAATGCCAGTTTTAGAGATGTTAATCATTAAAAATCACTCGAAAAACAGCCTTTTGCAAACTGTACTAGACTATTTCGTTTTATACAAAGTGTGCAAAATATTTATACTCACGTGGTGTTGTTGATGTTGTTGGTGGAAATTTCTCGATACATTGAGCAGATGAAATTTGGAGCCAGGATCCATTCGGATGTTTTAGGTGCCATAAACTCCCAAAACAATAGAATTCAGAATAAAAGTAAGTTGACAGT
>LIAE01007079.1:0-19344 GCA_002287525.1 Diploscapter pachys
CGACTAGAAACGGATGGCACTGCTGCCGTAGGGTTCTTCGGGTTTTTTCGCGGTACCTGAAACTTTAAATCCTTATCGAAAAATTCGAATAAATCCAACATTAGCATTAGACTGTAGAAACTGCTGTTGTTTCTTATAAAGCCAACTTTGAAAACTCTCGCCGGGTACCGATTTGTAATATTCCGAATTTCGATAGAGACCTCGTTTTTGACCGAGTATAGAAGAAGAAGAAGAAGAAAAACTTCGGGAGGTAGCGTAGATTTCTTGCATTATTTAATTCTATAGAAGTAGAAGATTTTTTCGATAAAAAAATTTCAAATACAGTCGCCTATGCTCATGAGGGAAGTACCCCCATTTTTATATAGAGCTGATAAGGCTTCATGGGAAGCCAACGCCCTGTTTTAAAATGCAGGATTACATAAAAGTTTGAAAAGTGGTGATAAGAAGAAGTAATTAAAGCTAAAACCTATCGGAGGTAAATATGTATGACGAATTTCAGGCTTTATGGGTCTTTTTCCTTCTTAATTTAAAAGATTCAACTCACAGACATATTGTTCGTCGCTTTGTCTCTGAATTTGCTTCGAGGTTTGTCGTTGCTTTTCTCGACTCATCGATTTTTCGCCATTGAATCATCAACTTTAAATCATTATATTCGGATTAAAATAATCAATTTCTTCTAAAATTATCGCTTTATCATCAGCCATACGAAGAAAAGCCGAGATTAAAATTAACGTCACGATAAACTGCAAGTATTTGAGAAAATATGACTTGAAATTATCATCAAATTAAAATAGTGCTGGTCAATTTTAAAATGAAGTACATATGACGAAGAAAATTGGAATGTCCAAATTTTGAAAAACGCCTTTTTGACGGAGGGCGCAAGGAAACGCGAATTACTGAAATAATCGATTTTCGCTGTTGGCGAAGCGGGGAAGAAATAAGGGCTGATGTTCACAAATGAAGTCTACCTGAGAAGGTGGAGAGATAACTTCTAGCAAACAGAGATAAGAGCGCCGCGAAATAGCACATGGAAATAATAGATAACCAGACGTGAAATCAATGTTAAGTCGTCGGGCATATCAATACATTCAAATATGCACCATAAGGTAACGCAATTCTGAATCTGATGCTTAGAGGTAGGGCTAATTTAGGAGGTAGAAGAGATGAAAACGAAGTAACAACCTGTTTTTTAAACGGCCAAACGGCGAGAAATTACGTAACCTCTATTCACCTTTTCTTTCTCCTTCACTCTACTTTCTTGTTTCGAATAATTTCTTACAAAAAATGACCTTTTGTATTCCACACCCACTTTTTGAGTAGATGTTAGGGGAAAAGAAAAAGTGGGTGCGGGTGTGGAATACAGGAGGCCCAAAAACAGCACCAGCCCTTATCATTTCATTAGCATTTGATCAAATTTGTTTATTATATTGCCGTCGTATATTTACTCCTCTGAGTTGAGCATCAAAGGTCAATAAAAATGAAGATATTCAATTAACTGAATTTTTAAAGAGATCTGCGGAAAATCGACTTGTGTTTTTTTCAATTTTGACATATTATTTGTGACTCTTTAGCTCTTCTACATCGAATCAAATTGTTTTATTAAAGCTCGGAAACTTAAATGTCAAAATGATTAAAACTGACCCATAGGAATCGAAAACTTATGCAATATTCGAGGAATGCAATGTGTAAAAAGCTCATTTTTCAATGGAGTTTGTGTCTTTTTTCGGGCCTCGGATTGGAGTTTTCTGTGGAGTTTTCGAAGTTGAGGTTGAAGTTGCTGGAGTGGCTGACTTGGCAACTTCTTTCGGTCTCGCAACTCCACTTTGAAGTTTCGAAGTCGCGGTTGGAGGAGCTCTTTGAGTTGTTTGGGTTGTAGCTTTGGGAATCGCGCTTTGTCTTGGGGTTGGAGTCCTCGAAATTGACGTCTGAAAATTTAACTTCATATAATTTTGTAAAAATTAAAATAAAATTCATTCTTTCTTCCCTCATTTTCGATCTTTCAGATTTTGGCATCAACAATAAAAGAATAATAAAAAGAGGGCCCACACTGTATAAAACTATAAAAAATAGAAGATCATCATCAACTTGCATTTTAAATTCACATTAAATTCTCACATTAGCACTAGCGGTGGGTTGTCTTAGAGAAGAAGGTTTTGTAACGACGGGTTTGAAGTTAGGAGGGCTGGATACTGTAGACGCCGATTCCTGTACCATGGGTTTGACGACGGATTTTGGTTTCGCCGCAGCAGGTAATTCTGCGGATTTGACGGCGTCTGGATTCGGTAAACCACTAGACTTCGGTCCGGCCATGATGGTATGCGTGGTCTGTCTTTCTAGTCGGCCCTGAAATTTCGAATTTATGCCATTTAATTTCACGGAGGTTTAATGCGTTTATTACATCTTCACTTTCGATAACTCTCTTCTTGACTGGCGATTTTTTCCGGGCCATTTCCGTATTTCTCTCTTTCAATTTCGGCGATTCCACCTTTTTAGGCAATGATTTGTCAGGCGTTTCGATACCCTAAATTTTATGAATAAATAAATAAAGATATGCTAATAATTTCTACCGTAGTTTCTTTCGCACTTGAGCTTGAAGGCGATTTGTCTTTGGCAACGCGTGGCGTAGTTGTGGGGGCAGTCATTTCAATTTTCGCTTCTTGGTTTCCAGAAACTGCTGTCGGCTTTTCATGTTTCGATACAGGCCTTGGAATTTCGGGCTTCTTTTGCTGAGTAGTGACAACATTCGAAGTTGACGGTTTAGGCTTTTCTGAAAATATGTAATATTTAATAAAAATTAGCATATTCTATTTTGTTGATGGCCGAAATCTTGGAGACAGAAAACGGGGAAGAAAGAAGCGATTTTAGGCGCCAGTCTCTCTCCTTTTTCACGTGCTATTTCTCACTTTTCTAACCGCTAAAATAGCTGTGCGCCACTTTGCACGCCTCCCAGATTTGGGCATCAACGATACTAAGTACCCGGTGGTAAGTTGTCTTTGACGGGCTTTTTGACTGGTAATTTCGCCTGGGAAGTTTTCGACGAAGCTTCTGTTTTCGATGTTGGAATCAGTGATTTTTGCGGTACGTCGGCAATTTTCGAAATGTCATTTGCGCTCCCTGATTTGGATACGTCTTCAGATGAGTTGATTCCTGGCGATTGCTCGATGATCGACAGGGGTCGGAATGTTCTGAAAAACAATAATAAAACAAGGTTAGGGTAATGCAATTTGAATCGTAAAACTTATTATATTGTAATTTATATCACAGGATATTATGATATGAAGCAAATAATATTGTAGCATAACATAATATGACCTGAGAAAATATTATTCGTAATCTATCTATAATTTAAAGGTATCAGTAATGCCTATTTTTAATTGTATTTTCTAATTTTAGGCCGAAACATTGACCTCTCAGCACTCTTAGCCCTTTGTTGATATTGACTGGTACCCATTCGAACGCCTGTAGAAGCGCTCCTCTTATAGCTCCTATTGTGACTCGATAGCCTAGGGGGCGGGGCCTTAGCTTGCCTCATTTCGATGAATAGTCCCGCTGAAAAAATAGAAATTTTCAAAAATACAAAAAAAACAACAAAAACAAATAGTAATATTGTAGAAAAATAATTACACATCATCGTTATATCACAAAATGTTTGGTAACTTTAAAATAATAATCTACTATGAATAATTGAATCGTTACATGAAAGATAGTGACAGTCTTAGATATTTTCTCGATGTGTATGTTTCATATGTATATAACAGGTTATTTTTCAGGCTGCATTTTAATTTAAAAGCGCTGCTTACTTTCTTGAATCCTAGCTTGAGTCGCTCTATCTAATAAGTTCCATGCATCAGAATTGACTACGGACGCAGCATAATGAAGCAAATGTTTATCGACCATCTCGTGAAGTCTTTTTACCAAAGTTATGAATCTCTTAAGCAATCATTTTATATTATCTTTAATTTCATGTAATAATAGTTTTTATCCTTACCGTACTCCACTTTTCGAACTGCATGGATAAAGCTATAGATTTCTTTGGGGAGGCTTGACTTTGTAGATAATCATCTTGGATTTCTTCGAGTAAATCTGAAGAATAAGTAATTTAAATAGATTAAATGAACTGAAAATATATACCATTTAATCCAATATAAGTCTTAATAGCAACATCAGCTGATAAGGAATGTATTAACGCTGGTAGTAATTCCTCGAGCAATCCCAGGTTTAAGGCTAGTCCTTTTCCTTGTTGCTTGAACGATTTTGAAGTAACTACCAGATGGAAGGAATGAGTTAAATATTGCATCGACACATTTAATATATCGTCTACTAATGATAACACCTAAAATATGAAAACATCGTTTAGAACCACTATTATTTTACAGCATGATGCAAATATACTATCATTTCAAAATATATATAATGGAATGATAGTGATGATGATATTAAATAAAGGTTAATAGCTATATATGTTAGTATTGTTGATGGCCGAAATCTGAGAGGCCAAAAATGAGAGGAGAAATAATGGATTTTAGGCGCTAATCTCTCCTTTTCGCGTGCTATTTCTCGATTTTTCTAACCATTAAAAATAACCGTGCACCACATTGCACACGCTTCCCAGGTTTCGGCATCAGCAATATTGAGTTTCTCAGACCAACAATTTTCATGATATTACACAAAATTTCGATGTTACTATTAAAATAGCGTAATCCTAAAAATTAGCATATCATCGTACCTGTGAAGCGGATTCAGCCTTCAGTCTAGGCAACGCTACTTGCAGCCTTTCACATCCTAGCATCGTTTCGATAACGGTTTCGTCATTAAGTTGCTCGATAACCGCTTCATAGCATTCTTTCTGCCATTGCTCGGGTAGGTAAATGAACACTCGACCCTTCCAAATACGGGCGAAGTGTTTGGCCTGCCAGGCCATCGCTTCGTCGTATAAAGGACGGAGTCCTCTTAAATGTCAATTTCAAGTTTTCAATATTTCAATTTCAATACCTTTAATTGTAACGGTAACTTGGGAACCGCGAGACATACGAGACATTGAGAAATAGTGTAGGAAAAGAAAGCCTATCATCCCCATACCCTACCCTAATCCTATACTATTTCGCGCTATGCCACGTGTCTCGTGTTTCGCGGTTTCCAACTAGCCATATCATAGCTTTGAAGTTTTAATGCACAGTTGAAAAAAACTTAAAGATAAGGATCAACGTTATTAAATTCCAATTTTTATATATGAACTCATAAATAAATTTCATTTGATACCTAATGGATTGTAATTGTGGTAAGCAGTCAAATACAGACGCTACACAGCTGGCGCAAGGTCTATGGAACCAATGACATCTAAAATCATATATTTAGATTAATAAATTAATGATATTTTAGCATATTTTTAATCAAAGGGGCTTTATTATTAAAGTAAATTATTTTATAAATCGGCACCTAGTGGCTTTTAAATGAAGAGCTACGACATCTGCCAAATCCTTGTGGTTTAAATGGGTGGCTAAAGCTATGACTTCCCAGGCATCAACGTCGTCTAAATCATATTGCCAATGACAGATAGCTTGAGACGCGAAATAAATGATGCGCCACAAATGTGAATATGCGAAGTGTGTATTGCGTACGCACAAATAGTCGTCGAACTCATTCGTTTGAATATTAGGCAATAACGTAAAGTCTGCTGCTGGCGAACAACGCGTTAATTGCTGAACATCAAAAGTCCGCGTCATTTACTTCGTCTCAAGCAATCGGTCATTAAAAACGCATTATTATTATTATTTTCTATTTATCTCAATTTTAAGGATATCTTTTATCGTCCATACCTGGAATAGAGGTTAGTCCTCCATACAGAAAGCATAGAAGAAAGTGGACGGCGTTTTTCGAGAAACCCATCATCTCAACTCGCTTCGATTTAAGCAATTGTTGCCTGAAGAAGGCACAGGTAGCGGAAAGAATGCATCTAAAATCAATGAGTTTAATAATAAAATAGATACATTTGAAATCGAGTCCTTTACTTATGCGCATGAAGATCGCCATCCTGCGTCCTAATTATCACATCCGTATCTTCGTTATTCGAGTACATTTGCATTAGGTCGGCTGCCAATTTACTGGCCGGGGTCTTGTCGGTGTTTATCATTGGGGGTACTAAATCAAATTGTATTAATCCATATTTAAAACTATCATCTTTAGGGGAACTAGATAAAATTGCATTCTTGATCATCAATTATTATCAAGCTAAATATAAACTATGATATATTATTATATGATCTAAAACATCATGTTTTACTATATATTTAATTACTGTAATGGCCGATAACTTGAGACGAAATAAATAATGCAAAAATTCGAATATGCAAAGTGTGTGCGTTGCGTATGCACAAATAATCGTCACATTCATTCATTAAATTGATCAATTATCGTAAGGTTTGCTACAAACAACGCGCTGCCAATTTCTGCGCATCAAAATTGCGCTTCATTTATTTGTCTCAAGTTGCCCGTCATTAACCATATAAAATGCACACCTTCGTTGCTCGGCGTCATAACATCGATGCTTGTCAGTGAAGTTAACGACGTCATGGATAGTCTCTTGGATAAAGATAGGCCGATGCTTCTGGCCTTCAAATTATCCAGGGCTGACCCCCTGCCACTTCTCGGTTCATCTTCACGAGAAGGTTCGTTGCCATTTCCGTTGTCCAGTCCGAAAAACATCGGGAAAATTTGCTTTTGGCCTGAAAGTTTCGTTTTTGGCCTAGAATTTGTTTTTAGCCTAAAATTCCAGTTTTTTTCATCCTACTTACCCCCCGAAGACCGTTTTCTCACGACTATATGCTCCTTCTTCTGAACTTGTTCGTTGGCATCTTGAAGACTGTCTAATCGGATGAATTTGCTCATGCCGGCTGAAAAATAAAATTTTTCGATATAAGTTTTTCTCGGATTTACCATTTTCCCTACTGGTCCGTCGTCTTTGGGCTGCGGCGGCAGCCTCCAATCGCCGACGTCGATCTTCAGCCACATTTAAAATTTCCTCTTCCTCAGGAATATCGGCCACCTAAAATTTAAAAAAATATTGTAACTGAAAAAGATCCTCTCTAATTATTAGAAGTCCATCTTCAAAATATATAGTTGAACATCTGATGATTTCTATCGTTGATTGGAGAGCAAAGTCGATATTAATTCAGCAATTAGAATTCGAATTTGGAGCGAAATAGTGAGTCGCGTAGAAGAGAAACGAATAACATAATTTTTGAATATCGACGCTCTCTCCCAATGAGTAATACTAAGTCTTATATGAATACTCAGAAAATTCCGAATTTACAGACCTCGCTCCTCGTCCCTAACGAATAAACTGATCCTCCAATCGGAGAGTTGGCAGCTAAGTCGCGAAATGAAGTCATGCTTGGAAGTGATGGGGGTGGGACCTGAGCAATTTGTTATTGGTATTTTAATCCTGAAAATTTGACACTTCTTACCGATGACGTCATACAACTCGAATAAGGGTTCATCTTAGCGTAATTCATAGCAAATTGTTGATAATATGGCTGATGGTGCTGGGACATGGAACCCATTTGACCCATTTGTGGTCCCATCTGAGGACCCATTTGGTATCCGCCGCTGAATATAGTCTGGGCGGGGACCATTGGTATCGCGTAGTGATGGTGACTAGTGGGAGGCATATGGTACGGAGGTGGGTAGGTCAAATATGAGGGCTCAGGAGGGGGCATCATCTAAAGGTTCTTAAATTTTTGAAAATATGCTAATTTTTGCCTGATATGGTGATGGATAGATCATTTGTTGATTCTGTTGCTGTTGCTGTTGTATTGTATTCCTCATATTCTGACCGCTCATCATAACCCTTCTTGGGGAGCTTTGTGAGGAGGAAATCTTAAATAATATGATTTTTTGTTAAAAGTGGGAGGGGCCAAAATTTGAAACAATTACCCCGGGCTGCTGCTGATTGCAAACTTGCGGCGCAGTTTGCGGTTTTTCGGGGAGAGACGGCTGCTGCAGCCCGGTAGTGTTAATGTCAACAGACGCTTCCAGCGACGGCGTCACTTCGTCGTCGGGAATTCTGAAGTTGGCAACGACGTCAGGATTATGGTAATTTCAGATGGCGCGTACCTATCGTCCGTCTCTCCCTTCATAAAATCCAGCTCTACGGATTCCTCCATAGCGGAGTTCGTTAAATTCGAGGTACGAGACGCTGCCGAGTCCCCTAAAGTTGAAGTTTGCATGTGTTATATTGATTTTTAGGGGAGGTGTTAAGCAGTGTGAAACCGTGTTATTTCTACATACAAAAATGTATCTCGGAATCTGAGAATTTCTGCAGTGCTAAAGAAATGGCGAATAGAAGCAGCTGATCCTCACACAAATGTTTACCTTTAATTACTCGATTCGGGATTTTTCGCTGTCGCATTATTTCGCGACATTTCTCACAAACTTAAAAATTTGAATAAAATTTTTTCAAAAACCGAGAGATCTAAAATGTTCATTTTAATTAAAATGAAGTTCTCACGTTGATCATCCGGATTCTGCTCACTTTGTTCATTAGGAATGGCTGCGATTTCATCCTCTGTATAGACGGAATGAATGAAGAATTCTAATCCGGCTGAATCGATATCTCCAATAGCCACCTAGAATATCAATTATTTACGATATGCTAATTTAAAGTTATAGTTTATTTGTGATTTACTATAATTTAAAACTATCCTTTATTATTACTTCGAATATGCTAATATTAAAACTCATTTATTTAAAAATATATGCTAATTTCGAACAACCTCTCTCATCTTCCCCTCCTGTTTGGGACCCATCGCGGCAATTGTGGCCTCGACGTGTCGTTGATAGAACCCGGGGGCACGAGCCCTGAGAATGCATTCGTGGGCGGGCAGTTTCTTCCCATCCGCAGCCACTAAGACCAAATCGGCCGTCGCCATTTCGCCGACCTCAAAATTCACAAGTTGTAATTTTCGAATTTCACAAAAAATATATACAGCCTTCGATGTATATGTAATAAAAAAGCTTGATCTTCATTCCATAAATAATCAGACGACATTTATTAAGCTTGATATTTATGCGAAAAATAGTATATTATAAGTTTAAAGGTTGATCTTCGTAGTCTAAGATATGTCATAAAAATTCAAAATCCTGATCTTCGTTGTAAAACTTGTATATCATTTCATAAATTATGCTAATTTTTCCCACCAAACTGCTCATTTGTCGTCGTATTTTCTCGGCGATACGTGTTTTCAATTGTTCACGCGCGGTCTGATGCTGCAGCTCTCGCTCCAAGGCAACCGCCGAACGCATCCAAATTATAGAGGGGGAATGAGGAAACCATTACATAATCCATAAATAGGGCATCTGAAATTGATCAAATATTGAATTATATTGCTGAAGATCAGCTTTTTCGGTAGGATTTATGAAACTAAATGACATAAAAGTTCAATAGATGTAGGAAAAATCAAACTTTTAGAAATTTTTTTAGATTAAATAACAGAATAGGTCATTAAGTGCAAGAAAAAGCTCGATTTTCACGAAATTCCATAAATTTGAATGAAGATAAGCTTTTCTAAGAAGCTATATGGCATAAATTTGCCAAAGAATGAGCGTGTGTATTTCATGAAAGGGTAAACATGTCGATATTTACTCCGCTTGCACATGGCTGCTTGCACCAGAGCAACTCGCTCAATGATTACCCTAAATGGGCAGACGAAATAGTATTGGGAATTGAAGAGAGGAAAGGATGCAGAGAAGGAATTTAGAGGGGGAAAGAAATTAGAGAAAAAGAAAAAGATACAATCCTTTCCCATTCAGACTGAAATTTAGAACACTGAAATGCCTAAATTAGGGAATGAACCTAAATGACGAACGGGCGAAATTTAATTTAACCCAAACTGATGAAAGAATACGTCTAGACTTTACAATTTTCGGGTTCAAAAATTAGCATATTGTTAAAAATTCAAAAGTTAAAAGTTTTTCTATCCTAAAATACGTGAAATTAAAAGTATTTAAAGGCTAGTTTTTTCCAGAAATTAGCATAAATTTTGATCTTTAGAGCTTGCTTATCCTGAAAAATTGAATGTTTAAAGACATTGAAAAGACGAACGAAAATAAGAAAAGAAGGAGACGAAAAAGAAAGAAAGAAATAGAATTGACGGAAATTTGAGAAGCTAGACCTTCACTGTGCATCATCAGATTCTCAAGCCAGCTGAACCCTAGCTTCTCGTTTCTCTGCGACTCTATTATTTTCTCAATACTCTCTCGCTCAATATGTTGTTCTTAAAGAATGTAATAGATGTGAAACATAACAAAGAATATTAATATAATAAAGATAAAGATGACATAATAATGCCATAATAAAAATAAATTCCTGTAGAAAAATGCAATTTATGTAAGTCAAGAGACATGTGTCATTTAAAAAAATCTAACAATACAAGTCTAAATCTAAATTATATATAAGGATCTTATAAATCTAAAATAAAAGCCCTTACAATCTTGTAAAGTCAAATATAGGCCCATGATTTTTACGTAAAAGGATTGCCATGCTACACATTTCCACAAAGAGGGAATAGAGTTGTGAATCGATAGAATGAAGCTTCCTTCCTCTCTCCTCTGCTTCCCTCTCTTTGCCAAAAGCTTCATCTCCTTCTAAGGAAAGAAGACGAGAAGAGGGAAGAGTCAAACTGCTGGCCGCCAACAACCCCCCGACCAATTGTGGCCTTGGGGGTTTAGAGCTTCGGAAAATTCGAACAATCTGACGTCCTCTATTCTTTAGGGATATAGAAAAAAAACATGAACCCTTTGTATTCCACACTCACACCCATGTTTTGAGGAGAGAGTAGGAGAGAAAGATAAGAGAAAAGAAAAAAGTGGGTGTGGAATACAGGAGGCCAAAACACATGTACTTTGTTTGAATACATGCTCGTTAAATATTTGCTTTTATAAGAAAAATTCGAATTTTAGGAAGAAAGATATGATAATTTATATAACTTAAAAAATAATGATCTAAGACTTACCCATTTTATTTAGAGATTCGTCATAATTTAGAAGATCCTGAATTAAAAATAATTGAATGAAAAGTGGATATATGGAATCCCGTAAGTAACTCTTCCATATAAAGAGAGATATATTTGTGCAGCCGGGATATAGCAGGCCTGGGCTATGTTTTGAGATCAGCAAAGGATAAAAGCTGTGTGTTCGCTGGAAACGACGACAAGCAATGCATTACAAATAAAGAAGCCGAAGAAACTATCTGAGGCGAAATGAAAGGAACACTGCAAGAGAGGAATTCTGAAGAAATGACAAAGGAAGAGATGACGTAATGACAATGGTGGATAGCAGAGTGACAAGGATAGATGATAGAATGACAAGCGAAGTGACAGTGATCAAATAGAATGACAATAGAAAACGACAAAGCATGATTGACATCGGCTGGCAAAAAGGCGTGCGAGGACAACTCAATAAGGAAAATGAGAGAACTAGTTGAAATACATTTACGTTTTCTCGCTCTCTTTTCTCTCTCACTTTCGCCCCGACACTTGAAAATGTATGTGGCAGAATTCACTCGACTGAATACCTATATGTAATTTGACAGGTGAGAGACGGAGAGTGGGTATTGACAGAGTCCAAATAAGGCCATACATTGAGTTAACATACGAGTTTTAAATAAAAATTAAGTATTATATGGCAAGTTTGAAGTCAACTATACTCTTCATGTTTTTTGTCATTTAAACTTCGCCAACCTTGAGTCTAAAACCTCTATTTCCACTTCCCTACAGACCTAATTTATTGAATTTAAATCCAAACAAACATAAAACGATAAACCAAAAATTTTCTGGAGTTACCATGAAACGAAGTCAAAATGCTAGCAACCGAGATTTAAAAATCTAAGAAGTCCCGAACTTTCATTCAGTATAAGGATGGAGATCAGCTTAGAAGTTCTGTGTAAAAACTCTATTCACGTTTATCGTAGGTAAGCTAAATTTAAACAAAAATGAACTTTTCATTCATATTCAAAAACTTTCAAATTTTCATCTGGCACTTTATAGATTGTGTTTACTAATGTTTATATCCGTTAGACATCCTTGAGATACTGTAATTGGGCATGGATATTCTTTGAGAATCGCGAGGTACGTTATTCTAATTTTAAGAAACATAATTTTCAGATGAAATACAGTACTATTCTATCGATTTTTTGTTTATACGTCTTTTCTACATTTTTATTGCATTTTGAATCGGCCCTATATTCAGATTTCACCGTACCTGGTCTTGTAGCAATTTAGTTATTCTGTCTGAGGGAATTCGACAATAATCCACCTTTTAAATAAAGATTACTGTAGCTTTTTAAGAAAGCTTGTGAAAAGGAAAATCTAGCCATATGGTTAATGGAAACGGCGGAAAAATTCTCTATATTCCAAAATCACCTTCAGACAATTTAAAGTATGATTATTTGATTTTCTAAATAAATTTTGTGTACAAAACTATTAGATCTACCTAATTATTTACCCGTAATTTAAGAAAATTGAGAATTTTTGGGAATAGTAAATAAATTTGACTTGTATAATTTGAGACTTCCTGTATAATTTGCACACCATATACCATCGCCGATTTGTAAAATTCACCAGGATTGTGTTAGAGAGTGTAGAGGAAAGAAATAAAAAAGCGTATGAATTTTACAAATCGGTAGTGTGAATTATACAGTATGGCTTAATTCGACTCGTAATTTCTGGGCCAGTTCGGCTGAAGAGAGTCGTATTCTTCGTCTCTTTTCATGCTTTGATTCAGGAATAGAGCGTCTATGATTTCCCGTCTTTGGGTTTCTGCTTCTTTCTGAAAAATATCTTTTCTAAAAATAAAAATAATTTTTAAGAATAACAAAAAATAATCAAAGTATGATGAAGCAAAACGAGTAAATTAATTTTCATACATTGAAATGTTTTAATTTTATTCGGTTTACTATTTTTTAAATAAATGTCAAACTGCCATGTAAATTTGTGAAATAAAATTTACAAAATACCTCCGGATCCTTTTCCTGTTCTTCTACGACATTAGGGTCGAGTTTGGTTGCGTCTAGGACTCTTCTAAATTTGTTTTTTAAAATTAAAAATAGAATAACAAATTTAAATAATTTTGTAATTAAAGAAAAATAAAATAAAATAAACCTGCAAAGGGAAATATTCCTGAGAATATTCTGCAGATTGAACTCTCTTTCGATGAGCACGTGGTCGCTGGTGAAGGGACCTTGGGAAATCCTAAAGTTATTTATTTTTCTTAATTTGACTCTTAATTTTTAAAATGTTTTTGATTTATTTTCAAATTTTACCTCTGCATCCTCACGCAGCTAGCCGTCGTGCCCAGACTTAGGCCGATTTCGTGAACGAAGAGTCTGAAATAGAATCGTTTTTCTTTAAGTTACCAACATTCCTCCTTCTTACATGACTTATATTTTCAAAGTTTGATTTTTAAGAAAATTCAAATAAAAGAAAAAATGAAAACCTCATGAACTTGTCCGTTTCCCCGGTGCACTGTACGTTGAGCGTGAAGAACGGCGGATTGAAATGTCTCAGCTCGAGTTTGTAGATGATCGTTTGGCCGGGTAATTGGGTTCGAGGCAAACCCTTCCTCGCCATTTCAAAGGCTTCTTCGCTCTAACATAAAAAAATTAGAATGGGTATCTAGAAACCGCATGACCTCGTGGCGCATGCGAAAGTATATGATTAGGGGATGATATATGGTGGTAGGCTTTCCTTTCTTAGACTATTTTCACATGTATCATGAGTTCATATGGTTTCCAGATTGCCTTTAAAGTTCAAAATGAAACAAATACCTGCAAATCCACATTCGCGGTGTGAAAGGCCAGTTTTCGGTATTCGGACTCGAGTCGCGCCAAGAACTTGCTCATCATGAATTTATTCACGTGGTCTGAAAATGAAACTAAAAAAAATAAAATTTACAAATTCTAAGGTTTCTTTATCAGCAATCAATTTTCCGCAAAATTATATAGCTTTCAAACAAATAATAAAATAGAAAATTACCAAAAGGCGCCCGAATGTTGACCTTCGTGTCGAGTCTGTTGTCGACTCGTTCGAAGCCGAGCAGGCCCTCCAATCGGTACTCGCTGAGCCAGGAATTGGCCATTAGCTTCGGCAACTCATCGCAGCCGTCGTTTACTCCGAGCACTTAATTTCGTATATCTTCGAATTTTTCAAATTTTTAAAAATATTATTCTATTTTTATTTTTCTAAGTTTTCATTTTTTCTTAGTTTTTTTTCAATTTCTCACCACAAACCCCCGTCGATGTGGTTTCCATGTCTTGTAACGGCTCGATCCTTATGTCCTCAGGCCGAAACGCCGCACCGCTAATTAAGGGGGCGTATCTGACAAAAAACAGTAATCCAAAAAATTTAAAATTACAAAAAAAAAATACCGATAATCCTCGATTTCGTTCTCGCCCACCACCAGCAAAGCGCCGCTTTCGTGACTTTCGACGTAGGGCAGCTTGATGAGCGGTCGCTGGATGGGACCGACTGCCTGCAAATAAGGAGAAATATATGAAATCAGGATACAAGTGGATATATGGAATCCTTTAAAATGGGATATAAGAATTCCACCTGACTAGCCTCCTCCGCTAATGTCTTTGCTAGCACTCTGCAGATTCTTTTCAACGGCCTTTCCTGTGGTTTGTGCACGCAGATCAGCCCGTTTAGGGCTTGCGACAATCGTCGGTGCATTTCTCTGCTAAAACTTGGTTTCTTTTTTTAAATCACTCCTTCAAAAAATATTCCTCTTGCATTTCAACAACTTCTTTTGTCCAAATAAAAACATCGATTCTCAACAGACAACAATTTATTGATTAGATATCAAAAACAATTTGAGAAAAAAAAATTTATCAGAAAAGGGAAAACTTGTGGGGACAAGTTCGGAGAAAGGGGGCGTAGCTTCGGCTGCATATACTGCAAAACTATGCGGTATGCTTCTTGGCGAGACGTCTGTCGCGCTCCTCGGCGATGGAGAGACGGACACCCTTGCCCGCGGGCAGGGAGACCATCGCCTTGCCGCCACGGCCGATCGCGAACACGTTCGTGATTCTGAAAAATGAGAATTTGCCGAAACGAGTTGCACGTCAAGTTACCGGAAACTTGCTAGTTTCCTCGCAACTCTTTTCAGGTTTCTAAAGACCTTTTCTACTTTTTCTTCAGAAACTTTCTAATGTCCCATAACTTTTTTTTTGTTATGTTCCCGAAACCTGTTTATCTGAGGTTTTAAAACTTCTTTTTTGTTTTTACAAAACTGGACCAACCTGGACGGGCATTTTAAGGCCGCGGCGCCCCCCGCCTTCTCGCTCCTTTACGCCATATTTAATAATCTTTCTTACCGAGTGGCGAAGGAGTGTCCCGCTTCGTCCTTGACGTGGATGATGTCGAGTGCGCCTGGGAGTCTCTCCCTGTGTCCGATGACGCCGATTCTGCCGACGTTGCGGCCGCCCGTGATCATCGCCAATGCGCCCGGCTCGAACTTCACAAAGTCCGTGATCTTTCCGGCCGACAGATCCAGAACGACGGAATCGTTAGCCTAAAAATTCATTTTATGTTCAAAGAAGGGTTTTTCTGAAGAAGTCTAGTAATAAAACTTGCTGTTCCTTGAAAACAATGTTATAATTGGAAGTTGGTGATTAGAAATCCTAGAAAATTATCATGTTCTCGTTGTTCACTAGCCTTGATATGCGGATCCGGGTATCTGATGGTGCGGCCGTCGGTGGTGGTCACGTAGGGCACGCCCTTGAGGCCGGTGCGCACCGCGCGGATCTTGCACATCTGAAAACACAACATCTTTAATCATCTAACCTCAGATTCAGACTTCTCCAAACTCGACCCGCAGAAATAATAGTGCATCTTTTCGAGGAAGGAAAAGAAGATATACTGTTCGTTCAATATGACACGCTATTATTTCTGTGACTAGAGTTTTGAAAGTCTGTTCAGATTTTAAAAAATTTTTAGGTTAATCCTAAAATTTGTTGAAGAACGGCCCCCTAAAATGTCTCACCTTGAAACGACCCTCCTCTTCGGTGATGCGGTGCACCGTGTAGCGGCCCTTGGCATCGTACAGCAGACGGAAGGTCTCGTTCGTGCGATCGATGTGGATCACATCTGCAAATTTAAAAAAATTTTATTTTGAATCAAATTTCGATAATTTTCATCTTATGAGAAAATCTACAGGAAATTTATTTTTAAGATTTTTTCTGCGACTTCCTATAGAAATCTTTATTATTTGTTCGAAAAATACAATCTCTTACCCATGAATCCGGCGGGATACTTGTGATCGGTGCGGATCTTGCCGTCGACGCGAACGATGCGCTGCCCGAGGATCTTCTTGGCTTCCAAATAGGAAAGGGCGTACTTTAGACGGTTTCGCAGAAACAGGTTCAGCGGGAGGCATTCACGCAACTTGTGCGGACCCGGGTGCGGACGGACGGCGAACACACCACCGAGCTGAAAAAGTATTTTTTAAAATTTATTCAGAACGAGTCCTTTTAAAATTCCACAGAAAAATCTTTTTCTAAATTATTTTAGTTTTAAATTCATATTTTTGTTTGAAGATTCTGTCCCAACCTTATCGAGCATCCAGTGCTTGGGCGCGGCAAGGCGCTTCAGATGCTTACGCGGTCCGCGAGCCATTGTTGTCTTGAATCAACCACAAGCTCTGAAAAACGCAAAATTAGAGTAATTCTCGGAAAATGAGCAAAAATCGAATATTTCCCGAAAATTGAAATTGTTCTATCTTCTAGAAAATTTGCCCCTAAAATATAAAGAGAAGAGAAGATATAGGATGTTGATAAGAGTAGTGTACTTTTCAAACTGATAGAAATTAAAATAAATCTCGAAAATAGAAAGAAAACGTTGAAATTCCGAAGAGAAAAGACAGAACGAATGAGAAATGCCTAAAATATGACTACTGTAGTCAAGACGGGGTAAACACAGGACGCCTCTGCGAAGAGAAAAGCGAGACACATGACTCTGCCAATTTATCAATTTTCTCTCTTCGCAAAAAAAACCATTAATTTTTCGAAAAATTCATTTTCCCAAAAAGGTGATGGCTTTTCCAAAAATCATATTTTGACGCGATATCGATTTTCACATGCTTTTTTAAACAAATTTCACAACTTTTTGGTGATCACGAAACTTTATTCTTTCTCAAATCCAGAAGTGCGTTCTTGAGATTTTACAAAATAGACGACGAATAAAAACAAAGTCAAATGATGGAGAGCGGATAAAATCTGAATAAGCTTTTCACAGTAAGTATGACGTTTTCTGAAAGATTCACGCAGTTTTTCGTTTGAAAAGTCCAATTTTCAAAAGGGTGAATTTTCCAACAAAAAACCTAAAAAACAATAAATAAAAGGAAGGTCGGTCAGTGACGTAGGCACACTTGCTCAAATTTGGGAAGAAGAGTTTATGTTAATTGAAGTGGATAAGTACGAAATGGAATGGGGGCGAGACACAGAACGCCGAGCGGGGAATTCAGAAGCCGCCACGAAGACGCAGGACGAGATGGAGGGTAGACTCCTTCTGGATGTTGTAGTCGCTCAGAGTGCGGCCGTCTTCGAGCTGCTTTCCTGAAATCAGAGAAATTAGGATTTCGATATTTATCTCTTAAATCTTACCGGCAAAGATCAATCTCTGCTGATCAGGAGGGATGCCTTCCTTGTCCTGGATCTTGGCCTTGACGTTCTCGATCGTGTCCGAAGCTTCGACTTCCAAGGTGATGGTCTTGCCGGTCAGAGTCTTGACGAAGATCTGCATTCCACCGCGGAGACGGAGGACGAGATGGAGGGTAGACTCCTTCTGGATGTTGTAGTCGCTCAGAGTGCGGCCGTCTTCGAGCTGCTTGCCTGAAAATTTTCGAAATTATAAGTTTTCCAAGGAATTGGAATTGTTTTGAAATTTTTATGTTGTTCCAAAATGGCAAATGTTATCCTGTTTGTTTTTTTTCTTACCAGCGAAGATAAGACGCTGCTGATCGGGAGGGATGCCTTCCTTGTCCTGGATCTTGGCCTTCACGTTCTCAATCGTGTCCGAGGCCTCGACCTCCAAGGTGATCGTCTTTCCAGTCAGAGTCTTGACGAAGATCTGCATTCCACCGCGGAGACGCAAGACAAGGTGAAGGGTGGACTCTTTCTGGATGTTGTAGTCCGACAGCGTGCGGCCGTCTTCGAGCTGCTTGCCTGAAATCAGAGAAATTAGGATTTCGATATTTATCTCTTAAATCTTACCGGCAAAGATCAATCTCTGCTGATCAGGAGGGATGCCTTCCTTGTCCTGGATCTTGGCCTTGACATTCTCGATCGTGTCCGAAGCTTCGACTTCCAAGGTGATGGTCTTTCCAGTGAGCGTCTTGACGAAGATCTGCATGCCGCCACGAAGACGCAGGACGAGATGGAGGGTGGATTCCTTCTGGATGTTGTAGTCAGAGAGGGTGCGACCGTCCTCGAGCTGCTTGCCTGAAAGTTAGAAAATTAGCATATACTAAAAAATAATCTTATTTTATTTTTTTCTTACCAGCGAAGATGAGACGCTGCTGATCGGGCGGGATTCCCTCTTTGTCCTGGATCTTAGCCTTGACGTTCTCGATCGTGTCCGAGGCCTCGACCTCCAAGGTGATCGTCTTTCCAGTGAGGGTCTTCACAAATATTTGCATGCCTCCACGGAGACGCAAGACAAGGTGAAGGGTGGACTCCTTCTGGATGTTGTAGTCAGACAGGGTGCGACCGTCCTCGAGCTGCTTGCCTGAAAGTTAGAAAATTAGCATACACTAAAAAATAATCTTATTTTATTTTTTTCTTACCAGCGAAGATGAGACGCTGCTGATCAGGAGGGATGCCTTCCTTGTCCTGGATCTTGGCCTTGACGTTCTCGATCGTGTCCGAAGCTTCGACTTCCAAGGTGATCGTCTTGCCGGTCAGGGTCTTAACGAAGATCTGCATGCCTCCACGCAGGCGGAGCACGAGATGGAGAGTGGATTCCTTCTGAATGTTGTAGTCGCTCAGAGTGCGGCCATCTTCGAGCTGCTTGCCTGAAAGTTGGAAAATTAGGATTTATCCTCGAGTTAAGATCCTTTTCAAGTAGAAGAATTTTTCTCCAAAACTTGGATTTTCAAGATTTAAAAATTTCTTACCAGCAAAGATCAATCTCTGCTGATCAGGAGGGATGCCTTCCTTGTCCTGGATCTTAGCCTTGACGTTCTCGATCGTGTCCGAGGCCTCGACCTCCAGAGTGATGGTCTTGCCAGTCAGGGTCTTGACGAAGATCTGCATTCCACCGCGGAGACGGAGGACGAGATGGAGGGTAGACTCCT
>LIAE01007080.1:972-15779 GCA_002287525.1 Diploscapter pachys
ATGTCGCAAAATGAATATGCTTCAGTGTTCAAACCACCAATTTGAGTGGATCGACAAGAATCGGCAGTCGTGAACTCCCGATTCGTGTAAGGTAGTATACAGATCTGCATTTTCTCGCACTGATTTACAATAGAATTTCTCTACGGATCCGCATATTGTCTAGCATGGATCAATAGGTTTAATGTTGAAGTTGCATTATCATATAAAGTTGAAAATATTGCAGATTTTGCGGTAATTGCATTCAGCACCACTTCGCCACATCCTACGAAATAGCGTGGAGAAAAGATCCCCTTCCCTGACTATACAAGCCATATGGCGAAAAATCCAAATGGCTGATTTTGCAGATTTATAAAAGGTACAACATTTTCAAATGAAAATTACGACATGATCATATTGTGACGTTGTGGAATTTTCAAGTTGCCGCTGCATTCTTGCGGAAAGGGCTGCGTGCAGTTCCACTTTCGAATTTGATGGGCTGATAACCCGTCGAAGAAGGCGCGAACCCATCCTTTCTTATCCCTCTGCCTTTATCAGAAAAAAGAAAGGTAATAATGATAAATTTGAAATCGAATTGGAGGAAGAGAGAAAATAAGATTGAAACAAGGTTATGTGCTGAGAGATATGCACACATAAAAGTGAGTGACAAAGACATTGGCTACTCATCATGGCAAAGCTTCTTTCATCATGTCCTGTCTAATTTTCATTTTGAAATGTTCGAAAGTTGAATCGATTTCAGGACCAGGGCTCGTACTAAAGTCCCCCCTCACATGAACTAGGCCAGTTCGCACGAGATTCAGGTGAGGTTTGCTTGATCTTAAGCAAAAGTGCCCATAGCCTCTAAGAAAATTAAAGAAATCGCTATTACATTTCGTTAAGTGTTGTAAAAGCAAGATTTTTCCCAACTTCGTCATGCAAATTTTTAAATTCACATTTCTGATGATCTAATCTTCGATTTTACAGTTATTCATTTAAATTTCTGTCTCACAGCACCGATGGGGGATAGTACAACTCCAAATGCACTCTCGACTTCTACAGCAGAGTGAGTTTATTCCGAACTTTCATAGCCATTTGAGCAATTTGTATTTTTGTTGAGTTTGTCTGTATGTCCAAGCCTAGACCATGACAGATTTTTCTGACTCCTATGTGTTAAACCTAGATAAGCATCGCAAATTCCGCTCCCATTGTATTTTCCGCCTTGATTCAAAGAGTGTCATCTTGTCATTTGAAGTCCAAAAATAGCAGAAATTTTCTGAAAAGACAAAATATAGTTTTATTCGAGAGAAATTTGACCATACTTTCCAAATGAACAATTTTTGAAATAGTAAAAATTTACAAGTAACTTTGAAAGAGATGCTGACCATCGGAACAACGACATCGATTGATGACGAATCGCGTCTCGCTAACGGGGTGACAGAGAAGGGCGTCCACTGGCTAAGGGAGGGAAAGCGACAAATGTCAGTATCAGAAAAAGGGGAATTGACTTTCATGCAGTGACTATCAGAAAAAAGACAACTAGATTTGGTTGAAGAAAATAATAAGTTTAGTAAAAATGTTTAGTAGATGGACAAGGGACAGTCACGCGCATCATTTTGAGGTTCGTGAAATAGAAATAGAAAAAAGATATGCTGAGGAAAAGAAATCAATTCCACTGGGCTATTTAAATTGCCTATTCATTCACAATAATCTTAACCATTTATAATATCAGTATAATCAATAATCAATTACTCTTCACTGTAACAGAGTTGGGAGTTGCCAGTGTCATTTATTCAAGGGGACGGTACGATGCGTTCACAACGCCCCTTGAGTAAAGGGCACTGACAACTCCCAACTCTGTTATAATGAGGATATCCAATCTGTTATCCTCATAGGTAATTGCGTACTCAGTTATCCATTGCATCCACGATAAAATATCCAACCGATTGATATTGGCTGGCAATTTCTTCATCTAACTTCTCCTTTTCCTCGTTTATCCGTTTTCATTTTTCCTTTTCAAGCATCTCTCCTTACCAAATCACCCTTTCCTTCCCCTGCCCAGCGCCTCTCCTATGGTTGTCCATTCCAATCCATCGACAACCAACTGCTGCGCTGTCCCTGCGAAGTACCGCCCCCTTCCCTTCCTTAGAACCCAAATTGAACCCGGCCTGTTGGTATGAGATCTCAGAAATGGCGTGGGTAGAGAAAATCTTTGGCGCTAAAATAGCATTGCTAAAAGAGAGATTCTGAGAAATCAGCTCTAAAGGGATATCAATTAGAAGGAAAAGTGACTGCTGAAAATGGCGATACATCATGGATGGACTGTCTGCATCGACGCTACTTCGTCGATTTCTAGATGACTGTCCACCTCTAATCATGGCCACCCTTATCACTATAAAAGCTGCCATCGGGTGATATCCCTCACCGTCAGGCAAATTCCGTTGCTCTCTTTCATCTTGCATTTGATTTTATCGCTTCTGAATTTCTTCCGTTCAACACAATGGCAGGAATCATCTTTTTTCTGTTCCACGCTTTATTCGCCGTTGTTAACCCATGTTTTCAAACAGCACCAGGTAATCTTTAGATCAATTGACATTTATCTTGTCAGCATTTTAGGAGACGGCGTTACAACGGTACTGCCTCCCTCCACGTCTACAGTGTCTTCCACCGAAATGACAGAAACAACCACTCTGATTTCCACATCGACATCTCCAAGCACGTCCACATCTTCGTCTACAAGCACATCCACATCGACATCTACATCTACAAGCACGTCCACATCGACCACTTCATGTAAGTCAATATCTATCTTCGTCTTTTTAACCATACCCAATAATGATTTAACTAACATTTTGTCGATTCCCTCACATAGATATTGTCGTTGTGTCTAGATCAGATTCTCCTTGAATATCAGACTTCCAAATCGCATAGCGTCAAAATAAGCAGTAGCTAAGGAGGGAGAAAGAGGGTCCCATTTCATAACAGCACGCAATAATGTCCAGAAAGATAAGATAGGAATTTATCTTTCCGGCTGATACCGTTGTTGGGAATGTTTTATGACACTAGAAATAATGGGAAGATTTGAAGTAAAGTAAAAATCTAGGTTAGTTTAGAATAGAAAATTACCAGTTGTGTAAAACCATTTGGGGACTGTCGTGAAATAATTCATTTCACTTTTCAATTTCTAAATTTCAAGTCCAAATTTACAAGATGTTCATTATGAGCAATCTGTCTAACATTTCTCCACTTTATAAATTAGACCGTTCTCTTAGTATCTCTCACTCTTTCCTCTTCACAGAGCCCCATGTGATTCAGCGGAATTCACCCTTTCCAAACCAAACAAACCCTATTTTGTAACGAATTATGTAATCTTCTAAAACGAAGAAATAAGTTAAAATAAATCCAGTTTTCTTATCTCTTTACAGGTATCCTAAACAAAGAGAGTGCGAATACTGTCCCCATGCAAAAGCGAGGCAATCAGACTTGTTACAAATTTATCTATCCCCGTCTCCGTCCCCAGTTCGTCCAGATTTTTGGTTATTTTCACGTACCCCCGTCCGTGCTCGCACATTCCCATCCATCCCTATTCCATACTTGAAAATCTCATCCGTTCCTTTTCCATCACAAAAAAATTAAACTCGTTATTACCCGTTCCAATTTTACAAAATCAACCCATTCCCGTCCTAGAAAAGTGAATTTCGGGCAAGCCTGTCGAAGGCGATTCATGAAATTATCCGGTTGTCGTTTTTCGACGCCTACGCTTATCATTTTATCCTCATTATTTCCCATATACGTGCCTTTTGACCATTCTATCCCCACCCGATGGATTTAGTGGAACTGAAAAAAAAATCAATTATGTTGATGACCTTAGTCTACATCGAAGATATTTTTTCGTCGAGGAGATAAGCTTATGGGCATCTCTGAGAGATTTCCACTTTCATATCAGATTTATCAAAATCATGAAGTTCCTACTCGTCGCGCAAATTCTAGCACTTTCAATCACACTCGTATCGCCCTGTGCACCAACCGTCCCCGGGGAAGAGGAAAAGTCATGTAAATTTTTGTTACCTCTACTATATAATTTAGTAAGCATTTTTCAAGGAAAGTGATTTTCAAAATTGTCATTTCCATTTTCAAAAACTATTTAATCTACCCAAATCGATCATGGAGATTTCAAAAATAAAATCTATTTTCAATTCTCACCTCGAAAAATAGTCGAAATTAGCATAAAAGCGATTTTTTGACAGATTTTCATCCAAAATTCAAATTTTTTAAATTTGAAATCAGAAAATGAGAAAACTCATTCGATGCCAAATTTCATCAGCTTCTAAATGATGTATAGCATGTGTAGAATCCAAATCTGAAGTCAGATTTGACGTCAGACTTCAGGCTCGGGTCGAATTACGGTAATTTTCACTTTTCGAAAAATTGGATCAATGGTAACTCGGCCATATAAGTCATTACCATTTGGTAGAATACCATGCTTGGTATCGTTCGATTTCAAATTTTATATGAATAGATGCCTCTAGCTTCAATTTGAGCTCCAATTTTGGTCGAGTACCCATGAAAATATTCTCGTATCATTTTCTTGAAAATTGATATTAAATTTTGGTTTTAGGTACTCCAACCGGTCCTTGCTTCGCAAATTCTGCTCCGTCAGCTTGCTGTGGTAAGTCTTAACAATTCTTCAAGCCAACCATTTTATTATCAATTCAAAAGAAAATCTATTGCACGAGTCCATAAATTTCATGCATCTTTTTCGGAGGAATCATTTTGTTTTCTGGAAAAACTACCGTATATGTTCCGAGAGCATATTCATTCATTAAAATCGATTCAAATTCATACATCAAATTTGTAAGAATAGTGTATGAATTACAAAGAAAGTGTTATCACTTTTTAACCGAACTTAACTATCAACATCAAATTTACATGAATAAGCGACCAAATCGTTTTTCAAACAATAGCATGATCTTACTCTTCCTAAATAATAATTCATTATGATTAAAGAATAAAGGAAAATTCCTTCTTCTTCAAGCAAAGCACGTTTTTCAAATCTAAATTCATAATTTCAGAAGCACAATGTCCTGCTGGCTGGGATTTTGTTAACGGCAAATGCTATCAGGTGATCGTTGAATATCATTTCGTTTTGTGAATACCACGAATTTTACAGTTTTTTAATGTTGCTACCACTTGGGACAATGCAGCTGCGAACTGCAGGGGATTATGCCCCTCAGGAATGTGTCATCTACCAAGGGTTTACAGCCAACAGCAAAACATGGACTTGTTTGATTACGGTAAGGAATTTCATGAGATTTATTAATGTATAAATTAATTTGGAACATTCGACTTCTAAATTGCGTGTTTTTTTCTATTTTGCGGCATTAATAAGACTACTCATAAAGGAAGCTAATGGTTAGAGAGGCCAAATCAATTTTCAACATTGATTTAAACGTTTCAATTTGGCATCAGTCTGACCATCGAAGTCATGCTGATCTCAAAACTTTTAGATCTCCGAAAACGATCTATCCTAAGTAAATCTATGACCATCTTTGTAAAGCGAACCTTTCCTGCTGTAGCCTTCCCGAATTTTTCGGGCAATAAACTCAATCAGTCTGCTATTTATTAAAAGATGTAATTTAACGTAAAACTCATCCAAATAATGTCGAAACTGGTCATTTCTTACTAACTAAATTTTATCAAAAATTAAACAGATAATTAAAATCATCTATTGATTTTCTCATTTTTCAGTGTCATCGAAGATCCCCCCTCCTCCCAGCCCCCGAGCTCATATTGATATACGAAAAATCGTATCTGGTTCTACTGTGAGTCATCATTCTATTTATAGGCAATTTTGAAAAGTAGAACGATAGAAACATACGAAAATAGTAAAGGGTAGGCTAGAGCATCTTTTACTATATTATTTGTATCTCTCTATGATTTACCGTTCTACATTTCCAGGTTGCCTAACTATGATTAGTTCAAGGATATGTTTTCATACTTTTCATCGCTCTGTATTTTTAGCTATAAAAATTTAGCGTGTACAAAACAGTGATGGCGTGGAATATGTGTGTAGGTTTTGGGATACTCCCAATGGGTAAGTAAAAAAATTTCTCTGTAACCATAGTTTTAATTGGATAATTGAATCAAAAATCTGTAGCAAGAGTACCCTCGACTCTTAGAGATCTGAATTGGAACAGTGAGCATGGCTCGTGCTGATGCCAGCGAATATTAAGGCTTGGTCGCGATGAATCTCGAGCATTCGCGCACATCAGCACAAGTCATGACCACTCATAAATCCAGGTCTCGAATACATATAAAAGATATAAAAGAATAAGATATAATGAATGATTGAATTTTCAACTAGTGGATAATTATTAATTATATTTAGCGAACCGAGTAAGAAATTTAGTTAATTGCAACGGAAGAAGAATTAGATTTTCAAAAATGCACAAATATCTCAATACCAAATCTCCATATTTTATAGTAGTGCGTTTATGAAAATTAGTTCTTCAATTTCCCGATGCGCTTTACTAAATTCCTTCAGATAACGATGGTGGAAATCAGGATTGTGGTCGCGTGAGTCATATTTTTAACCCATTTAAATGTTTACCTTTTATAAAATATATCGCTGCACAAAAATGAATTAATTTATACCGAGTGGATCATTTTCGAAAATCTAAAATTATTTTGTCTTGTTGAGAGTTTGTAATAGTGTTATTTTGATGAATTACCATGATCATCTATTTCCTAAAATGTACTTGACTTCTCTACTTATAAAAGAGATTTTGAAGTTAGATCAGAAAAACGAATTAAATGCAGAAATTAATAACAACCCAAATGATTTTTTTATAATGAATATTTTAGGCATATGAATCTGGATTATGGGACGACATTGATGTAAGATTGAGTTTAATCTGTGAAAATACGAATGCCGTAAACTCTCTAATAGAATCTTTTTTTTATTTTGAGAGATTGAAAATTAAAAACTCCAAGGCATCTATTACAGGCTTTACGGCATGAAATATTTTAGTTAAGAAATAACTAGAGAAATGGAAGGCAAGAGAAAATATGTATGATCAGATTTGGGAGATTTGACCCGATATTAGATTCGCTCTTGTTTACTTCTCTCTTACATCCTGATGACGAATAATCCAAGAACACTGGCAATGGTATTTCCCATCAAAAGTAACCCATCGGATCGAATATCTTCAAGTCTGTGTATAGTATGCTTTGGTAAATGACATCTTCTAATCAGAAAGAGGAGAAAAAAAATACATTTTAAAAAATATATAATTTTTGATTATTAAAGGCACATGAAAATAGTTCAGTAACTATCACGCACTCTATAAAAAAAAATTTCCTAAAATCATATGCAATATATTTAGTGCAACGTTCATTCATATCAATATGCCTGTGAAACGGACGAACGGCTTCCCGTGATATGCCCTTGATTATCCTTCTTATCTGATATTTCATTTTTCAAATGAAAATTGTGAATAAAAAATTTCATTGTTATCAAAAAGTATGAATAAGAATAAATCGAAAGCTATTGTTCATTAGTAAAGTCGTTTAACACTCCTCAGAGAAGTCAGATCAATTTGATTTTTATTTTCGAGACGAATATTGACAGGTGAAGCTGGACATGCATGCTTTACTTTCTCGAAATTCAAACTGCAGATGAATGGCGAAACGGAAATCGTAGTATTTCGCAAAGAACACTAAACTTGAAATGCCTTGTTCATGTATATGTAAACATTCCTATCATCACTTAAATTTGATTCAAATTCTTCATTGAAGCGTCTTTATGACGTGCAATTATTCATAGGGGCTACCTAGATTTGAACCTAATGCTCAGGACGAATGTCTCCAGTTTAAAAAGTCTAAGATAAATGGCACTTTTCGTCGAATAATCGAAGCTTTCTTACTTGGATAACATATTTCAGTAAGAAATATGACACTAACGATTATGATCGGGCAAAGAAGAACGGTAAAATGCACAAATGCCTGAAAATATAAATATATAATTTGAAACATTATATTAATAAAATCGTGACTTCTCGGAAATTAAAACAAAAAAACACTATAGCCTATTTATAGCAGGTGATAGAAAGAAATAAAAAAGCTATGGTATTTATGCAAATGAGTACGTTTTCAGAACTTGGCAATTTGTAGACATGTTCAATACAAATTTATACCTGGCTAACGATCGACATAAAATAGCTTTCGATGCTTTTTAGTCTTCTCTGATGCGTAGGTCACCTGACTGATAAAGTAATAGAACAAATATCCGAACAAAAATACAGCAATACATACTGCAAATGCATAGAAAATGCCAATATAAATGAAAATATTTAAGACGCATTCTTTGAGTAGCCCGAACAAAGGCCGGACAACTGCAAAAGTGTCTCGGATCCGGACCAAACTTATATGGTGGATACATCCATGGGCCCTAATCACAAAAATGGGGAGACCAGGCCCCACCCCCAAAAGTGGACGGGGCTAGGTGGGGGTCAAAGTTGGGAGTTTTGACGATTTGACTGTAAACAGGAGGTACAAAGAAAACTTTTTTTGCTATAAAAGATTTTCGAAAAATTTAAAAAGGATGAACATGGCCATGCAATGTACTTTCTAGAAATATATAGACTTTAGGAAGTCAACCACATGCTTGGGGCTGGAGGGGGTCCCAAAGTCAAAAAGTGCCAAAAATGGCAGTTTCAAAATATGCATATTTTGCAGAAAATCGACCATAACTCGAATTTGTTATTTGCCGACAAAATTTTATTTCATATTCGGATTCCCCGTGTAAAATTACACTAATATCAGTCATAAAATCGATAGGTTAGGTATGATCACACTCACTTTACTATCGCACCAAAGTTGAGGACCCAGATATCGAAATTTCAATTTTGATTGTTAGACTCCACAACATGTATACCAATTGATAGAGCTTATCAAACTGAGTAACTTTTGTGAAGACACCTCATGGTTATCTATAATGGTATGGGCGTGGTACCTCAAAAACCAAAATTTAATGTCAATTTTCAAGAAAATGATACGGGAATATTTTCATAGGTGGTCTACCAAAATATGGGCTCAAATTGAAGCTAGAGGCATCTATTATTTATTTCCGTTCAATTTGGAGTCGAACGATACCAAACATGCTATGGCACCAAATAGTAGTGACCCGTATGGCTAAGTTACCATTTGATAAATAAGACTCACACAAAACAGGAATTTCTTAGGAATTCGGCATGAAGCTAGGTAGATGAGGATGGTTTTATGAGCGTGGCTTATCTCCATAGTTTTCATGACAGAAAGAAAGGGCGCTTGTTGATTTTTCTTCATTTATCCTCTGGTAGAGGATGAGCGACTCCCGCTCATAAAAAAACTACGTCAGTTTCATTATATCTCTATGTAGAATATAACTGTGTCCGGATCTACGAAACTCTCGGAAATTCCCAACCGGAAGGAGATACCGAGAGGAAGTAAACTGGAAGTTTCCTGGATCCGGACACAGATCTAAGCAACTTTATTAGTGAACCAATAGCTTTCGATTTGTTTTCATTTCATACTTTTTGATAAAAATGAAGATTTTTATTTATACAGTTTTTATTTGAAAATGAAATATCAGATAAGAAAGATAATCAATTAGAGCATGTCACGGTAAGTCGTTCGTCCGTTTCGCAGACATAGAACGGATCACTAGGAGTACCGCTGCACTAAATATTGAATATGATTTTAAGAGTGAATTTCAATAAAAACCAAAGTCTCAAGGAAGAGGTGCGGACCAGGGGTACTCAGATTTCGTTAATTTTCACATATTCTGTTCAGTTTTTCACGCTGACTCTCATGGTGTGGTTTGTTTTTCATGAAAATGATCGTATGCAGTATTACGGTAGCTTAAAGTTTTGACAGGTCCGACCTCAGGAAAAAATTCATGACTTTCTTATTTCTGAACTAAGTTGAATGACTCTTTTTTTTATTTTGTAGATCTTGAGTAGGAAGATAAAGTAAAAATAACAAAGAAATTTAAAAAATTAATTTTGGAAGGAAAAATTAGCCTAAGTTACCCTATATGCCCGTATTGCGTTTACGCGTAAATGACGTTGGGAAAATTTGTAATTCCAGTATATTGTGTAGATTAACATGGTGAACAACTTTCGTTCCAAGACTTGCCTCAGATTCATTACTGTTTGAGCTCCAGAATTTTTTGAAGTTCAATGACTAATTATTGCAAAATGCCTTTAGGGCAGTAAATTTCAAAAATTCACATCTCCCTGTGTGTGCACATCCTAGAATAAGTTCTGAAACAAAAGTTGTTCAACTTGAACAGCTCTACAAGATTTCATGGAAAACTCCGACGTTAACTCACATTACTCTTGTAAACACAGTACGAGTACATAGGATAACTTCGGGTAATTTTTTCCTACCAAAATTAATTTCTAAACATTTTCTTTTTATTTTTACTTTATTCTTCTACTCAAGATCTACAAAATAAAAAAGAATCATTCGATTTGGCTCAGAAATAAGAAAGTTATGAATTTTTTCTCGAGGCCGGACTTGTCAAAACTTTAAGCTACCGTAATCCGCTATAGTAATCGACTTTCAAAAACGGTTATCACCATGATGATCAGCGTGAAAAACTGTACAATATATGTGAAAATCAGCCCAATTTGAGGATTCCTGTTTATACCCTTTTTCTAAGGGTGCGTACAGAGTCGGCTCGGCTCAGACAAGCAGAAAAAAATAGCATGCGAAAGTGAGAGGCGAAAAGAGCGTTCCTCTCACTTTTGCATACTATTTTTCTCTGCTTCCTCGAGCCGAGCCGACTCTGTACGCACCCTTAGAGAATTTACGGCATTCGTATTTTCATAGATTAAACTTGATCTTACAAAATGGTCGTCCCATAATCCAGAATCCAGTAGCTAAAATATTCATTATAAAACGTGTATCTGGGTTGTTATTAATTTCTGCATTTAATGACATTTAATTCGTTTTTCCTTGATTCAAGTCAACTTCAAAATCTCTTATAAGTAGAGAAGTCAAGTACATTTTAGGAAATAGATGATCACGGTAATTTATCAAAGTAACATTATTACAAACTCCCAATAAGACAAAATAATTTGTAGATTTTCGAAAATGATCCACTCGGTACAAATTAACTCATTTTTGTGCAACGATATATTTTATAAAAGGTAAACATTTAAATGGATTTAAATATGACTCACCCAACCACAATCCCGGTCAGTACTGTCATCTGAAGGAATTTAGTAAAGCGCATCGGGAAATTGAAGAACTAATTTTCATAAACGCACTACTATAAAATATGGAGATTTGGTATTGAGATATTTGTGCATTTTTGAAAATCTAATTCTTCTTCCGTTGCAATTTAACTAAATTTCTTACTCGGTTCGCTAAATATAATTAATAATTATCCACTAGTTGAAAGCAACAATTCATTATATCTTATTCTTTTTTATACGTATTCGAGGTCTGAACTGGAACAATCGGCATGGCTCGTGCTGATGCGCACGAATGTTCGAGATTCGTCGCGATCGCCATACGAGAATCGTCGCGATCGCCTTAAGAATCGCGACCAAGCCTCAACACGAGCCATGTCCACTGTTCCAATCCAGATCTCTAAAAGAGTCGAGGGTACTCTTGCTACAGATTTTTGATTCAATTATCCAATTAAAACTGGTTACAGAGAAACTTTTTTTACTTACCCAGGGGCCCAAAAGGTGCACGCATATTCCACGCCATCATTTTTTTTTACATCCATCCCCTAAATTTTTTATAGATAAAAATACATAGCGATAAAAAGTATGAAAACATATCCTTGAACTAATCATAGTAGGCAACCTGGAAATGTAGAACGATAAATCATAGGAACATACGAAATAATATAGTAAAAGATGCTCTAGCCTACCCTCTCCTCCCCTCCCCTAACCCTTTGCTATTTTCGTATGTTTCTATCGTCCTACTTTCAAAATTGCCTATAAGTAGAATGATGACTCACAGTAATATCGCCTGGGGTGACTTTACGTACATCAATAGGAAGGAAGGAGGTATGACCATTCGTAACCACTGAAAAAGGAGAAAATCAATAGATGATTTTAATTGTCCTGTTTAATTTTTGATAAAATTTAGTTAGTAAGAAATGTTGGCCAGTTTCGACATAATTTGAATGAGTTTTACGTTCAATTACATCTTTTAATAAATACTAGGCTGGTTGTGAGTTTATTGTCCGAAAAATTCGGGAAGGCTACAGCAGAAAGGTTCGCTCTACAAAGATGGTCATAGATTTACTAGGATAGATCGTTTTCGGAGATTTAAAAAGTTTTGAGATCAGCATGACTTCAATGATCAGACTGATACCAAGTCTAAACGTTCAAATCAATGTTGAAAATTGATTTGGCCTCTCTAACCATTAGCTTCCTTTATGAGTAGTCTTATTAATGCCGCAAAATGAAAAAAAACACGCAATTTAGAAGTCGAATGTTCCAAATTAATTTATACATTAATAAATTCTCATGAAATTCCTTACCATAATCAATCAAATCCATGCCTTGCTGTGCGCTGTAAAGCCTTGCTAGATGGCACATTGTTGGTTGGGTGCATAATGTCATGCAGTTCGCAGTTGCTGTCTCCCAGCTGATCACAAGATCAACAATCTGTAAAATCTTTGCTATTCACAAAACGAAATTAAAACGAGAATGATATTCAACTATCACCTGATAGCATTTGCCGCTAACAAAATCCCAGCCAGTAGGACATTGTTCAGCTGAAATTGTTGAGTTTGGATTTGAAACACGTTTTTTGCTTGAAGAAGAAGAGGGCATTTTTCTTATTCTTTAACCATAATGAATATTATTGAGGAAGAGTAAGATGATTCTATTTTTTGAAAGACGATTTGGTCGTTTATTCATGTAAATCTGATGTTGATAGTTAGGTTCGGTTAAAAAAGAAGTGATAACGCTTTCTTTGTAATTCACACACTATTCTTACAAATTTGATGTATGAATTTAATGAATGAATATGCTCTCGGAACATATACGGTAGTTTTTTTTCCAGAAAACAAAATGATTCCTCCGAAAAAGATCCATGAAACTTATGGACTCGCACAATAGAATTTCTCTTGAATTGATAATAAAATGGTTGGCTTGAAAAATTGTTAAGACTTACGACATTCAGCTAACGGAGCTGAATTTGCGAAACAAGGATCGGTTGTAGTAGTAGCTAAAAAACCAAAATTTAATGTCAATTTTCAAGAAAATGATACGATCATATTTTCATAAGTAGTCTATAAAAATTTGGCTTAAATTGAAGCTACAGACATCTATTATTTATTACCATTCAATTTGAAGTCGAACAATACCAGATATGGTATGGTACCAAATGGTAATGACTCAATGGGTCAAGTTACTGTTTGGTAACTAGTACCCATCATGTTATACATATCAAATGAAACCCCTTATCGAGCTGAGTAATATTTTGAAAACCACTTGAAAAACAGATTAGTTTATCGCCTTTCATGGTCATTTGAAGTTACTATTTTTGGTCATTTTCGGCAGGTGGTTTTCTTCATTGAAAAAGATGGTACTTCGAAACCACTTGCTGTATTTGGTAGAAATGGACTCGAATATTACTCTCCAGTCAATTTCGAGTCGATTGATACCCAGTTTGGTATAGTATCACTCGGTTATCATTTGAGTGGTATACTATGGACCCATGTGGTAACATGGTAAAGTGGTAGCACGGTACTCTAGGAAGCAAAAATGAAGTATTGCCCTTCAACTGCTATATCCTGAAAGGATTCTTCGAATTCGTTTGATTTTCGAGACGTTATGAGTTTTTGAAAAAAAAAACTTATCTTCTAAAAGTTAGATATAGAGTAATTCGGGCTGCGAAGCGGTCCCTAGATAGACAAGTGAGTGGCCGCGAACGCAGTCTGTCTAGTTAGTTGATAATTTCATAAAGCCAAGACCACCAATTAGGGCAATAAAATGCGTCCGAAATGATGGCGTCATCGATTTTTCGAAAAAGACCTTCTGAAGGCATGAACGACGTCGGATCTCGCGATACAGGTCACTTTCCAAAAGGTTTCCAACGGATTCGGATTCTCCATAGTCGATTTAGTTTATCTGCATTGGCGATTTGTGAAATTAGGTCGTCACAAGCGACCACATCGACTTCAAAGTTTGACGTGAAAATGTTAGCGCTAAACACAGTACGCGTAAAATACGTAGTGAAAAAAGGGGAAATCGATCGATAATAATAATTATCTATTTTACTATCACTGAAATATACCAATTAGTACCATTTTGAGAGGGTTTCACGCCTAATTAGGTTAATTGGTGTAAACGCAGTGCAGTTTCCCTGTCGAAAAAATTTGGGAAGGCCGTTGCAAGAATGAATTGCCGCACAAAAATGATCATAACTTTTGATAGGATGGACCATTTTTGAAAGTTTAAAAAGTCTTGAGTTCGTCGCAACCTCGTCCATCATCCTAATATTTATTTTGCCCGATTCAACCTATTAGGGAAAACCACTTGGCCTCTCTACCTATAGTTTATTTTCGTCTGACGAAAGTGCATCCTAAGTCTGCTAGAAGGACAAAGACTTACATTGCCCTACTCCAGGCTCTTCTCCGGGAACAGTTGGTTACAGGGCGATATTATTATCATGAAAGTATCAGAATTTGAGAGGCAAGTAGGAATTTCATGATATGATGAAGTTTTTGAAAGAAGAAGATTCTTTCGGAGATGGCCTAAAGCTTATCTCCTCGACGAAAAAATATCTTCGATGTAGACTAAGGTCATCAACATAATTGA
>LIAE01007081.1:0-49125 GCA_002287525.1 Diploscapter pachys
TTTGCGAAGCAAAAGTCCTAGACGAAGGGAGGCCGCGAAGCGGCCGACCGAAGTCTAGTGAGATTATATTCTTCAAAAATTATATATGAGTTAATCAGAGAATTAATTTAGTCACACTAAAATAAAACTAACAAGTTTGATATTCGCAAAATCTTCCGCTTGCACTTCATTGTATTCTGATGATAAAAACAGCGTGTTCTTCATGCACTTTTAATGATTATTCAGTCAAAACAATGAATAGACTTCACCAAGTCTTTCCATTTACAACTATCATACGGTTCAATCATGATAAGCATGAGCAATTTTATCAGAATGGTAGCTCATGAAAGCTTCACTGTAATCTTTTCTAAGATCAACAGAAGATCTTACATTTCGAATGTTTACAAATTGTATTTTTTATTAATTTCGCTTAAAACAGTCTGTGAGAGAATCAACTCTATAGAGGGGAGTGACCAGTGGCAAAAGTTTCATTTTTCCGAGGTTTTTCTAGTTTTAACTAACTATATTCGACCTAAAAATCATGATTCCGGGATTTTTTTTTTCGATTTTTTCAAGTCCGGGACCGAGTCCAAATTTTGAAAATCAGCCGTGTCCATGTCCAATCCGGATTCACTTTTCTTGCAAAACTTTAAACCTGTTCCTAATCATTTGTCAAAACTATTATTTAATTTTATGATAAGATTTCTTCTCGTAAAATATTCGACATCACTATTCTCTTATCAACTCTCATTCAATATAAAAGCTTGTTTTCTTGCTCCAAATGATTATTGATTTTTTAAATTTATCTACGCATGAATGCAGGATTTATTTCCTAAATCAGTACAAAGTTTTAACTTAAAAATTAAAGAATAAAAAATGGTCTATATCGGCATCGACTTGGGAACAACTTATTCATGTGTTGCTATCATTGAAAATGGAAAGCCTAGAATCATTTTCAATGAAGATGGTAAATCAATTATAAAATCCCTATCTATCCTTCCCATTATAATTTATGCTAAGGCAACAATTTTACACCATCGATTGTGTCTTATGGGGATAATAACGAAACATTAGTTGGTAATCATGCACTGAACTATTCTGATCTCTCACGAGTTCTATACGGTTTGTATTCTTTAGTCCGTAACCCGAGAGGCGAAAAGTGGTGCACGGCTATTTTTGACAATTAGTATTTGACGGAGTGATTTTTTGTCAAGAAACTCATTTTTCTATCAAAAATATGAGAGATACTCAATAATTTGACAGAAAATCATTCATTTTTTTTCTCATTTTCGACCTCCCAGATTTCGGACTCAATAATATCCAAAGTGCTACCTTATTTTTCGGATTGATTTTGTAGATTCAAAAAGACTTCTCGGTTGGGGATTTATGTATGATCTGCCGATTGCCGAGAATCGCTTACTATGGACATTCGATTTGGATGCAAGAAATGTACTGCATTTATTTTTCATTGTAGCAAAAATGTAATATTTTAGGGTTCAGTAGGCTATGTTCTGAATAAAGGCACTGAGAAAGAGCGATTTATTTTGCCGGAAGAGGTGTCAGCTGATATTCTACGAAAGCTTAAATTAATCGCAGAAGCTCGATATTTAAATAATACCTATTTAGCATTTATTTCTTAGAATTACATGGGAGAACCAATAACAGGGGCTGTTGTCGCGATTCCGGCCTTCTTTCAGACAGATCAAATAGAGGCTACGAAAAGAGCTGTTCAAATGGCTGGACTCGAGTTAAAGATGCTAATCGATGAACCAACAGCCGCTGCGATCGCGTACAATGAAGACAAGAAGTTAGAGGATTCAAAGATAATGATATTCGACTTCGGCGGAGGTAGGTGCATAATCATTTGAAAACAAACACTCGAACAGTTGTATCAATGAACTTTCAGGCACACTTGACATTAATATTTGTGAAATTAAACATGGACAACTCTCTATAAAAGCAGTTCACGGCGATGACCATTTAGGTAAGGTCACATTTAATATTCCTTCCATAATGTGCCTGAATTTGCATTTTAATAGGTGGTCAGGATTTCGATGGAATAATTATGAACTATGCATTACAAGAATATATGAGAACATCGAATAATGATATTATTGGAAATAAGCGTTTGGTTAAACGGTTAAGAACCGAGTGCAGATTGGCAAAAGAAGCGCTCTCCTTCGATGCCCCTTCTTATAATATTCATGTTAGCATTATTAAAATAATCGAAGTAGCGAATTATAAAATTCAGTTGGACATCGGTCTAGATGACCATTCGGATTTACATGTAGAATTAACGAAGATGAAGTTTAATGAATTATGCGAGAAGCTTTACACGAGAGCATTCAATCTAGTTGATTATATGCTTAAAATGGCTAACTTTAGGACAGATAACATCGACCATGTGGTAAATAAGCATAAAAAAACTCATCCCGATCAGAAATATTTTGCTTAAATTATTTATTCAGATATTGGTCGGTGGATCAACAAGAATTCCTGCGATAAGAGATATTTTGGAAATGGAATTTGGAAGTGAGAAATTAAAATTCAATATCAACCCTGATGAAGCCGTCGTACTTGGGGCAGCTATTTTGGCTGATGCTATTGAAGTAGAAATTATTATACTGTGAATATTTAAACAAAATATTCTAGAAGAGAAAGCAAATCCCATTGATTAATAATAAAATGATTGAATTATCCCGGAATATTAATAATTCGCAGATTGGTGGAGACAATTCATTTGATAATTCGCAGATAGTTTTATTTTATTGTAAGAAATTATGTTGAAAGCTAAATAAGAGACTTTGAAACGATTCATAATAATTTAGTTTGTTATGGAAATAATCATATTCGTGAAGGAAGAATAGGTTTGTTCAATTCATATACCTGCTCAGTCGAAGAGATTGCAAAATTACATAATTGGTATTTGCTATATCAAGTAGCAACTACACAGAATAAAGTAAATTCTTATGTTCGCTATTTTAAATAATTTCTTAGTCTTCAGATTTTTGGAATTGACTACAGAAAAAAATCATTTGAAATATATGACTTGAATACTCGACAAGCTTCAAGAGGTCTGCTCAACAAATCCATGAATTATCTATTCAAAGAATTTTACAGGTCCAGATCCTCCTGAGTGGCGTGAAGATGCATCTGTCGCTTATTTCAAAGACAAATTGTATTATTTGGGTGGAGAGGATCCTAAGACGCATGAAAAAACGAATCGCGTTGATGTAAGAAGATCGAATGAAAATCCATGAAATAATTTATTCAGGTTTTAATAGATGGAAAATGGCAGACAGGACCTACATTTCCTCTTTCAATTAGTTCTGTTCAAGCAATAACATGCGATGGAACTTTATACGGTCACATTATAGCATATTCATTATTGTAATTATGAATATTTAGTTATTGAGGAATGGAATAATAAAAAAATATATCGATTATCAAACGATGAACGGGAATGGAAAGAAATCGGAGAGATTCCAGAACAACTAACTTCTTTCGGAGTTGCATCGCTAAATGGAAAAATTTACATAACTGGAGGAAGGAAGTCGTTAATTTTGTATGATAAATAATCTATCATTATATATTTAGAGGTGGAGACTTAAAATCCTGTCTGTATTTCGACCCCTCAGCTCTAGTTAACAACCGAATTTCTCTAATCTCTGATATGAATTATGCAAAACGTTTTCATTCGCTCATTGTCGCTAACAAGAAATTGTATGCAATCGGAGGGTGAGCTGAGATTTTGCACATCTTTATACCAAATATTTGTTGACTTGGATTTCAGATTTTTTAATGGAAAGCTTTGTAATTCAATTGAGGAATACGATCCACAAACGAATGAGTGGCGTGAAGTCGGAAAATTAACATAAAATAAAGCTTGATTATAATAATCTCAGATTTCATATAGTAATTTTATTCAATAAATGTAAAATAATATTTTAATTTAAGTGCACATGATACAGACAACGCTCGAAGATATCCAAAAGTGATGAGGGAAAATTGTAACTGAAATAAATATTCCTTTTAATCAAGGTTGTACGAACTGAACTGAACTTCGAACTGCTTGAAAGTTCAGGTCAAGTTCGATTTTTTCGAACTTCAGCCAGCCCTTTCTTCCCTACGCCGATATTTGGCGTCATTTCAGATGCGAATGCGGCATTCGTGCAAATTAATCAATGTATGCTAATTTTCAGGCTTAATTTTCATCATTCATTGCTATTTTTAGTTTTTTTTTCATTTGTAAGGTAATTTTGATCAAGCTCTTCATTTTCAAAATCACAACCAACAGATGATTGATAAGGATAAGAGATCACATTACGACATGTCGAGAAGTCGATTGCTTACAAAGTTGAACAAAGTGGAAAATCAAAAATAAAAAAGTCGAAGAAATTCAGCGTTGATGAGCTCGGAAAAGGCACAGAAAGATTAAAAATCAGTGATGGATCTGGAAAGATTTTCTTGGAAAATTCAAGTAGGAACTTCTAACCATCACTGATCAACACTCGATAAATATTGCACGGGCAAGAAAATTGACTGATTCATCGAACAAGAACAATTACCAGAAAAATCACAAATCTAAAGACATGTAAAAGAATAAGTGAAGGACGATTTCTCCTATGATTTTGTGTCTATTGAGGCTTTTAAATTGGTAATAAAATCTAAGGATTTGTCAGTGTAAAAGGCAATAGATTGACTGATTTGGAAAGAAGAAAAACCTGACTGAATGATGACGAAATTCCTTTAGAAAACCTATTTGCATTGATTCAACTAGAATTTAAAATCCTTGGAAATGGCGACGATCGCACCGCCCAGCGCCGTAAACGCCATCGCGATGCCAAGAATTGTCAGATTACGACGACCCTAAAATTCGGAAAAAATTGATTTTTTATTACCGTTGAGAGGGTGATACAGAAAACATTGTCTGTTCCTGGTAAATTTGAAAATGCTATTTCTTGGAAAAGTACAGGCCAGTGATTTTTGCAGATTTTACGCAGGAAATGGACATACCCGAATTTCTTTGAAATAGAATATGCTCCAACAGGCCGCTATACAGCCGGGCAGCATTCCTATGATCGGAAATGTTATCTGAAAAAAAATCAATTTATAAATTATAATTTAGATGACTTGGTAGATTTTTTAAAAAGTTATTTGGGTTATCTAATATTTTACAACTTGACATTATCCCTTTCCCAAAAAAATCGCCACAAATTCAACTATACTAAAAATTGCACAAGAAATAAAAAATGAAAAAGGCAATTCTGACGAACAAAGAACCAACCGTTTGACTCAGATGTTGATTAGCAACGAAGAACGCGGACTGCGCGATGCCCCAAAAGAGGCCGCAGACCAGCGCCGGCAGACAGCACTCGCTCTTCACGTATGGACGGTTCTTTCTGAAAATACATCAATCAATTATTCGTGCAGAAAATCATCTTTTTCCAAGGAATTTTTAAAATTAATTCTCTTTGGTTAATTTTCCATCTTTGAATTCGTAGATTCACATTTCTACACTGGAATGACGATTCTCACTGTTAAATGTAAGAAGTTTGAATTTGGCGCATTAAAAAAGTTCCAATTTTTCAGGGAGAACGGCCGTTGCGCATAAAATGGGTATTTTACATAGTATATGTCATTTCATGAAATATAATGACAGATTCATATAAGAAAATGATAGTGATAAGATTTAGGCCTGAGGAAGATAGGGCTAGGTAAGAGCGTAGGAAGATGAGTTGAATAAGATATATTTAATTCATTATACCGATATTCATTAGAATTCCATTCTAAATACAAAAAGTCAGCTGTTTCAAAGAAAGAAATATCGAATCTTTTCATGAAAATATCTAAATATTACTTTTGTGCGCAACGACTACACCAAATTTTCTCAAGTTTGACATTTCGAATTGTGCCATGAAAAACATTGTCGAAAAGCAAGAATCTCGTTCGTCTTCTTCAGTATTTACAAAGAGTGGATTATTCAGATTCCATTCAAAATGAATAGAAGATATATTCTCCTTACTTGAAGATTGCATAGAAAACGAAGATGACGGTCGCAGTGAGGAAAATGCCGAAGAAGTGCGAGAAAACATACGATAACTGGTCCGTTGGGTAACCGACGAATCTGGAATTTTCGTGATTTATATCTGAAAATCTGAAATGCCTTATTGATAATCATCAATTTTCCGACTAAATTTTTATGAAAAAACCAGAATGTATTAAGATAAGCATACATTGACTAAAGATATTTTCCTCTGGACTGTTTGAAAGATGATCAGTTTGCGAAGGAAACTGTTTTGCAGAATGTTCTTCTCATTTATAGAAAAATATCTTTTCTTTGTTAAATCAATCTTTACATCTCTGGATGATCGGTCATGTAGATCACCGGAACAAATGTGTTGCCGTAGAATGCGCCTGCCAACAGAGAAAGTAGAATCGCGCTGAAATTCAGAAAAATTAATCAGTAACATGAATTATTGAATTCGGAAAAAAGTAATATTTTAAGGGGTTTTTTTTAAGTTCGTTGTCTCGTAAAAAATCTTTTCAAAATAGGAAATCCTGCAAAAAGAATGGCATCGTCAACATAAACATTCGCACCCAATTTTCTCCTTCTCGGAAACGGTGTTCTCCTTCTGCTTGGCAGGGACGGCAATTTGCACGTCGCCTGCATCGTCTGTGTCCGAGCCGGGATTCGGGTTCAGCGCCTGTTTCTCGGCTGAATTTTCTATGTCTTCCTGAAATTTATCGGATAATTACCGCATATCAAAACTGCAAGACGTTAAGACAAGGGGACATGAACACTAGGATAGATGAAGTTAGGGTAAGGTCTCTTTTCTTTAATCATTTCCTCATATATTGTGTCTCGATTTCTCGCAACTCATAGATCGCCGATGATTACAAAATATTGAGAAGTTGAAATCACAGGTTTAGAAAAATACTATTTGAGGAATATTGATCTTATTTTTGAATGGATAAATTTCGAATTGAATTGAACAACAGATTCATTCAGAGAGGTGCAGCTTTTGATTCCAAGTGATTCAATTTTTATTTAATTATGGAAAAATTCTCCTCACCAATTTTACCGAGTGTCTTTTCGCCTTTTTCTGCTCATTAGCTTCAGCAGGCGTACTCTTGACTTGCGAAAATAGGATTCCACTGAAAATTTTAAAATCGATAAAAGATAGGAAATACTGGCAATGGCAATGAGATGAATTCAAAAAGAATAATCTTGTCAGTTTTGAAACATATGTTCACCTTGCAGAAAAGATTCATTTTGAGAACAATTTTCAAAAAAGAACATTTTTAAAGAAATGCACTCAATTTAGTTTTTTTAATAATAATTCTGAAAGTTACCCGATGATGACGCAGGCGAGGCCTGCATAATTGAGGATGGGACTCGCGGGAATGTTGGCCTTCATGCCGAACAGACCGAAGCGACCGCCTGCCCAACTGAAATTGAATAGTTTTATTCTAAGAAAATCATGAATTAATATTTTTCGGCTTTCTGAGAAGAGAGTAGAGCATTAAAAATGATTTGATATTGAGAACTGAAGAACTGTAATATAAATCAGAGAATGACCAACCCCATGGTGCAATTGGCCGTGTTCCAAATCAGCATTCCCATTGCCATACCGATGCGGTGCATTATTGGAATCGCCGTTGCATTGCCTGAATTTAAAAAAATCATGAAAACATGAGACTCGAGTCTATTTTCTGCCAATTCAAAAGTATTAAGATTTTAATGCCTTATCATTCATTCAAATGAGCAAAGTAATATTCAGTTCAAATTTGAAATTTCAGAAAAGTAAACTATTACCGCGTTATTTTTCCAAATTTTCAGATGTTATTGCCAATGGCCGATGCCTTGAGACGAAATAAATGATGTACAAATTCGAATAAGAAAAATGTGCATTGCGTATATTTACAAATAGTCGTCTAACTCATTCTTTGAATACGATACAATAGCGTAAAATCTGCTGCAAACAATGCGCTAATTCTGCGCATCGAAAGGAAGTATCATTCATTTCGTCTCAAGTCATCGGTTATTGATACCGTCATTCGTCTCGTGGTTCGTGAGGTTTTTCAAAGTAGCTTTTTTCGAGCATTTTTATTTTTTACCTATCGTCCAAAATGCGCCTCCGAGCATAGCGAGCGGGTAGAAGCCGGGAAAATTCTGGATCCAGAAAGTGAAAAAACCGACGATCAGAATGGCCAGGGACATGAGCCATTGCACGAATATGCCTGGGAAAAATCATTTTATTTGAATATTGAAGAAGTATTTTTGTTTAAGAAAATTCGTCAGTATCTCAAAAAATTTAAGGATTCCGCAGAATAATTTTAAATTTCTTTTAGCAATAAAGAAACTACTAGGTAAAATGATACGTGATAAAAATGGTGTTTCACATTTATGATTTAGAGTAAGATATAATTGAAAGTGAATAGTTGATCAAAATTTTATATGTTTTTGCAGATCATTCGATCATTTTTCTTGAAATTCTCTGGAAAACATCTTCGCTTTGCTTTTCTTCATCGAATTAGGCAACGATTTCAAGCAATTTTAACCTCACAAGGAAAGGTGCAGCAATGACGCAGGAAGAAAACCTGACCATGACAATTATGCTTCAAACTTCAAATTGAAAGTAGAAAGTTTTGCTATTTGAACAGGTTTGCAGCCATGTTCAGCTGGAAATGTCAAAAATCAATAGCATTTCTAAAATTCCGCTTCAATTTTCATAAAATGAAACCTCAGAGAGTGTCGTCTAGAATTATGAGATCTGTGACATCATGTATTAATTCATATGGCGTGACCGATGTATATAGTTTCACACTTCCCACAACAAAAATAGTTGTTCCAAGAGAATTATCGAACAAGAACATTTTGTAAATAGAAAATGATCAAGTTGTAAATTGATAAAGAACAGATAATAAATAATGCTTTCTTATCTTTTTCTTATACGATTATGCTAAATTGCGATGTTTTAGAGCTACTGCCTTTCGATTCTTTTGAAGATTCATCCAGTTCGCAATCACGAATTTGGAGGTTCATTCATTTTTTGCAGAAAGTGTTGGCAAATAAAAAATCTTGGACAAATTTCCCAAGAAACTCGGTTCTTGAATAATTTGAAGCTTTTCCCACCGTCACCCGAATCGCAACTCCTAACGGGGACGAACATGGAGCCGAAGAAGACGAGGCAGACGCCGCATGCGGCCAACCCGATTTCCAGTCCCATTGCCTTGTCCTGTCTGTTTCTCTGTTACTGGCCGCTCGGCCTGCAAGGAGAAGAGTCAATCAGCGAACAGGGTCAAACAATCATCGTCAAACAGTCAACGCGATACAGAAATGCATTGCTTCGGCAAATTTGTCACACTGCATTTTGCAGATTGATAAAACTATGTGCGAAATGGCATCGTTTGGAAAAGAAGTAGAAAAGAAAATTAATGAAGGTAAATTTTGGATCAATGTAAAAATCGTATGATTTTAGGAAACACAAATAAAATGATCGAGGTTTTTTTTAAAGAAAAGCAAAATTTCTAATAAATGATGAAAAATTGAGATGTGCAGATATAAAAATGAAAGTTTTCAGATAAACTAAAGTCTATTCCTTTGAAATTGCGAGAATATATTTGATGAAAAACTCCACGGACTTTTATCAGGAGACAGAAATACCGATTAACGGAAAGTAAGCTGGTAGAAAAATATGAAAATAGCGACAAACGGTGAAAACGAATCTGAATCGAAACGCAAATTAAAATGAAGATAAGAAAAAGAAGTGAAGAGCAAAGATAAATTGCACTGAAGCAAATAAATAGAAGGAAGCATGACGTGCCATATTCAATCATAGAAAATTAGATGGAATATACAATCTTCGTGAAGTACAGCTTTATAAATGGGGCATTTCAATAGTTTGCAAAGAGCTAAACAGCGGAATCCTTTTTTAATGAAATTCGTGTAATCGAATTTGATCAAATTCGCCAGAAAATTGAAAAAATTTATTTGGCAATGAGTTATGTAAACAGAAATGGGCTGAAAATTTGAAGCGAGGATGCAATTGATTTGAAATATGATATTCTTTTTAAAAAAATTGCACCAAAATTATTGCCTTCTGAGTGCATCTGCATCCAAAATTTCTTCCCGAAAAAGCGCTGCAGCATACGTTGGCAATGCGATGTAATTACTGTTAGTCGTGCTTTGAAGATGCACGAAGAAAAATATGGGAAAAGGCGAGAAAATTGGAAGGACGTCAAAAATTCGATGAAAATTGTGGTATTCAACCGAGTATGTGCGCCTTTTCCAGAATAATATTCGAATTTAAAAAATGAGCGAAAGACAACAATTATTTTAAATTTCAAAGAAATGATGGCAAATATTCATTCAGAATATTGCGAATAGAAAAATCGGAGAAGAAAATCGTTCGAGAAAAGGAAAAAAAAGGATCTGTGTGATAATGCATCATAAAGATAAAGGCGAGATGTACGAATGTGAAATATGATGTGCGGAAGGAGGAATGGGAGAATGACCTGGGGACAGATGAACTCGGTTTATCTCTGTCGTGTGGGTGCGCCCTTACGCTTTGTACTCTCTGGCTCTTTTGCCTTTCTCTTTCCCCCACTTTTCATACACTTTTCATCGCTTCTCTTCCTTTTCCCGCCCATTCCTCTCCATTTTCCCAATCTTTTGTTCGACAGATCAATACGGACGGTTACCAGGACGTTATATTGGCAAAATGCACTATGCAAACAGAGGTGGGGCATGTCGAATTCGAAATTTGAAAGGGATCAAATTGGGTATCGAAGAATTACTAAAGTCAGGGTTAAGAATGAGCTCCAATTGGGAAGTTTTCAGAATTTTTATTCTGAAAACTTTTCGTGTAATTCCGAGTTTTCAAAATTCATTTATAGCCTCATTACTGACAAAAGTTGAAAAATGAAAGTTATGCATCAGGTATTTCGCAAGTAAACTTGCAATGGATATTTCCATTCGAAAGATCGCGAAAGATATTATAAAATCCCACCTCAACCTGATCTTCGTACATTTGAAAAGCATCCACAAATGAAGCTCAAAATGGAAGAGCATATTCGATAGAAAGTATTGATGCATGAATTTACTCAATCATTTCAAATAGCACGAGCAAATCATCATAATTCGCTATTTTTTTCATCTCTGGACTAAAAGTGCACTGAATATTGGAGTTCTTCATACAAAAACTCGTCAGCATAAATTTTCTACCTCTTCATTTTCGGGATTATCAACTATCCTCACTGGACAAAAAGTGACAGCATAATTCACAAACGAATCGAATAGTTTATTCGTCGAAAGTAAAAGTAAAATGAAATATGAAAAATGCGCTGAGCAGAAATAATGGTGTTGAAGGGACGGGATAATGTATCCATTCTCTTCAAATGATGCAATTACCCTGCAGATGAGACAATGCATCTCAAAGCCAATGGGGACTAGATCTGATTGAGAAGATGACTTATTTGTGCGATCGGGCATATTCACGGTGAGCCGTCACACTACCGCTTGCCTAAAATGGAGGATAATTTCATCGTATATTTATAGACCGATAGAATTTTATGAATTTATTTTTAGCGAATTGAGGTTAAACTCCATGAGAATAATCATTTTAGACTTGGAACAATAGATTATTCATAAAATGAGTTTTATTAAAACCTAGACGTAATTGCTGAGTTTTTTAAAATATCAAAACACAACGATCGAAATATTCGATTGTTTTTTTTTCAAACGCACTTACCAGAGTGACAAACATGCGATCGCCATCGACCCATCTCGTAATCACGCTGTCTCGATCGCCGGCTTTGATCGCTTTCTAAATACAGAATCTTTTATTTCATTTTCCTGGACATTCTTTTATTTTTATCATTTTCTTCAGATATTCAATCTTTCCAAACGAGTGCTCAAGCGAGGTCTGCATACTTTGTGTTGGAATATCAGCTAGATTATCAATTTATCAATTCAGCATTTAGCGGTGTACTTTATTCGAACGATTTTGCCACTTATCAACTTCTGCGTTCCAAGCAGTCGTAAATCGCTGATTTGAGATGCCAAATTGGAGCATTCATTGACTTGACTTGATTCAAACGGTTTCATAATCTTTTGTTTAGGAATGAAAAATTTCACGGGAAATATCAAAAGTGTGTTCGCTTTCTGGTCAGACCTATGGAGCATTTGAATTAGACTAAAATACGAGGTATAGTTGCTCGAGCGGAATTTACATTATGACGCCACCACGTCAGGAGGAAATTTGTTGATAATCTCAGACTATAGATACAAACTAACACATTATAGAGGGTGGTAGGTTACAGGGATATCCTGACTTTAGTTCTCCCTAGGTTTGTTTCTGATTGAATAACATGGAAGAAATATGTGCGAAATTCAATTACTTTTTTTCGTATATTTCTCTCGAAATGTCAATACTTCGCACACTAGACGATTGTCTACAAACTCACTCAATGACATTTCAGTCACGAAATTGTGATTTATGCCAATGGCTACCTGAATGTGGACGATTTTTCCATCAACCAGGCTGACTTTGGATCGCAGTTTTCTGCCATCGGGAGTCGTTTCCTCGAACTCTTCGTCCAGCGTGAAGACCAGCGTGTGATTCTTGAATGTCGACTCCGAGTGAAGCGTCCATTTGTTGCCCTCAAAGAAATCCGTTATCTTTAAAGGTTTAATATCCGTTGACGATTTGAAAATTAGCTGGTCTTCGCATCCTTACATGCTAAATATGATAAGAGCAAGATCTACTCCCGTTCTATCTTGTATGAATGAGGTAACGCGGCAATTGTAGACACAATTACAGGATATCATTTTGGATTCGCAGAAGGTTATCATCAGACCGTTTACTTATTAACAAAAATTCGTTCCAAAAAGAAAGAGAATGTTCGAAAAAGTCATGACCTTACCTCGATTTTGATATCGAGATCGGGCTTGAGAGTGGACGCGATCTTTCTCGTTACGAGAGCGACCTGCACTTCCTTCATGTATTCATCGAAGTTGTCAGACTTGTCAAGCTTCCAGTAGCCTTGAAATTGCGACATTTTCTACCTGAAAATTAGGGAAAACTAAAGTTCATAGTAAAATGAGACACGATAGCTAAAAATCAAAGAATTTTCAGCCAAGTCTTGCACAACCGAAATAAACTACAGTTAATACATGAATTTGGAGATAATTAAAAATTTTCGTTCAGGTGGACAAAACTCACTGCCAACTCGAATAAACTCATGCGATCAAGCCAGCGAAAACTAAATAAATGAATATGAGGCTATGGTTGAATAGAAATGATAGACAGAGATCGTAAAGAAAAAAGACAGCATCGGAATAAAGCAGGAAAAGTGATAAGACATGGCAATAGGCTTATCCAGGAGCATGGCAAGCAAAGCAATAGAAAAAGATTATTATCAGAAAGACAGGGTATTCCTGTGTCTCTTTCCTTTCATAACGTTAGAGAATGCCTTTGCCAATAAAATGGACATTGCTTGGCAACAGTGAAGCCTGAACGATGTCTGTCAGAGAAATTTGGAAAGAAATGTCAAACCTGGAAATTTGTTAGAAACAAAGTACATGGTTTAGAAAACTGAAAAATCGCTAGACAGAAAAAAACCTATTGCTCTCTTCCAGTATAAAAATCTTCATTTCTCGAAATGCCGGAAGAAGGTACTGCAACTCAAATAAAAATGTAAGAATTATAAGATTCAGCAAAAATCAAAAGTATTACTCATTGGTAGGTAAACAGGTACAGAATTTTTACCTGACTACAGTTCAGATCATAAAATAGGCGAAAAGAATGAAAGATTCAGAGAAAGTGAAGATGACATGGTTTGATGTAGGAAATGACAGTGACAGTCAGAAAGAAGACAGAAATGAAGGAAGAGGGAAAATGAATGGACGAGGTCAGAAAATGGAGAGAAACATGAATTGAATCGACCCCGAAAAACGGTCTCCTGTATAATTCGCCAGTTCACTACATATTACCAGCGCTTGTAAAATCCATCGTTCTTCTTTCTTTCTCTGCACTCTTATTCTAAAAGTTGATGAATTCTACAAATAGTGGTGATTGTGAATTGGTTTAAAATATAGGAAACCCAGAAAAATGACCAAAACCAATACAAACAGTGCAAAATGGCTGTATCAAGACACGAAAAAACGGGCGAAAATGTAAGCGAATTTATTATCGGTTTCGTATGATCCGGAAAAACTATGAAATCTAGGTGTTACTAAAAAATATGAACAAATTTTCATCGGGATTAAAATGAATGTCCCGAAATTTAAGATCGGCAATTTTCTTCAGTCAAAAAATACGCAGAGAAAAAATTGGCTGACATTATGAATTGGCAGAATTTCTATTATTTGTAATACCCACAGATAAATAATAGCTTTCTGGATAGTTTTATCAAACATTAGATGACTATAATTCATGAAAGATTAGAAAAATAATTAAAACCAATTCTTTTTGAGCTTGAAGAGTTAAAATCTTTGAAGAAAATCAGATATCGATAGAATATGTTCGGCTGTAGGATAATTAGTGAATATTCTTCCAGGTTGAGCTAGAATTTTGATGGACTTGGAGTTTGTATTCTACAACTGTAAAATTAATGAATTGATGAAAAGTAGAAAACTCACAAATACTCATGCTGCTTCAATATCCCTCATTCGAGTAGGTGACGCTGTAATCGGGATAGGCCTTCTTGAGAATCGCAACGGCAATCGTGTGGTCTGCTTGGCCGAAGCCCTGAATTTGAATCAGTATGAAGTTTAATTTCCCAATTAGCAATCATTTTGCAAGCTAGAAGTTTGAAAAATTAGGAATTTTCTATTCGTTACCTAGATGACAAATTACAAACGAAGTGTTTCAATACAGAAAATTGTCTGTTCAAAATTTTGACATGCAGAATGGCAATCGACTTTCGAAAAGCTACCTGGCTGTATCCATAGACGAACAGATCCTTTATTTCAGAGTCGTGTTTGATTCTGCCGCCGCCCACGCACTTCAGTTTCAAATCCCTGGGCGTTTTCTTCTTGGTCTCCTCGAGAATGTTGGCGTGGAAATGGCAGCTTGCGTAGCCTCGCACGATGTGTTTCTCTTCAGAATTCGAACGGTCTGTTACCTGAAAATGAAAACTAAGAAAAAACTCGGGTAAATCCCAACATTTTTAATAGCGTATATGTTTATTAGAATTTTTCATTAAAGACAGTCAATCTATAACTTTCAATTTGACCAGAAGAAAGAACTTGGAATTTCGATACTACACTTCTGCCACTTTTTATTCATATTGAAAGAAAGATAAGACATTTTAGAACTTTTTTTTTTCTAAAAAAGGATATTTTCCTTCATGTCAAAAATGTTATACAACATCCTGATCGAATTATTCTGTTACAACATTCGTATGTCCTTGCCTTGATGAGGATATACTTGTAGACGCCACTCGGGTCGATGTCGACGTCGGGCACGTCACTCAGAGGCATCGTGCAGAAACGACGAGTCGATGGAACGACGACTGACAGAAGAAACGAACGGAGTGCACACGACAGGTCGGAAGGACTGAAATCGAACAAGTTATTGAAATGCAAGTTAGATTTTTCAAAGCGACAATTTGAAATGTACACAAGATTAATGAAGCGGGATGTGGGAAATTCGAGAAGAAAGACTTTGAACTCATCAAGCACAATCCCAGACAGAATGTTCCAGAAAATGACGAAGAGTCACGACATCCCAGAAATCGAGAAAATTTGAAAAACTTCAAAGCGGTTTTGAAAGAGAAAGGAATAGCAACTTGCTTTTTACGCACGCGCGCGCACCGCGTTGTGCAAATATTGCTGATGACAATTAACTGCATTCGTTCTCGTTTTCAAAATCGCTGCTGATTTTCTCGGGATTTTTTTTTTAAATTTATTTTTTATGCTCCTTTACAATTCACCTTCCTTATCTGGCATAGAGATTGTTCTGGAGAACAGGATGAGCAGTTTTGAGTTGATATTTATCACTCTTGTTCAGGAGAATCATGACTGATCATTCATTTTCGCTCGACAAGTCATTTTTGTTTTATTTCTTCTCTGATTCAGTGTTTCTTCATTTCAGCTAACCAACTTTATTTCTGGATAAGTCGGGTATCAGTCCCTCGACTTCGGCTCATCGATGGGTGTCCTTACGTCGGACATCGTCGTCCGTCGCTTCGAAGATGTTAGTTTTTCCTATTTGTTTTTTTTTTTTCAAAATACGATATTACTGAAGATAAGATCGATTTTTACATATATCCTCGAAAAAATCAATCATTTTTCAACCACCTGCTTTTACAAACTTTGGAAGAGCGGATTTCGCAAGTAGGCGATGACAATTCGTCCTTCTGTACATGTAACTTCTTTTAGAAAATCACTTTTCCAGAAGAGAATGATTTTATCAGGATTTGATAAGTTGAAATTTTCAGCTGAGCACGGACAAGCAAGACGATGTGGAGTTGCTGTCGAATTGGATTATGCATTACAAGGACAAGGCCACGATTGAGCTAATTGTTGATGGGTGGTTGCAGGCTTTTAGAAATGGTCAGTTCGAAAATCATACTTATTCGAGACCATCGGGCATAAAGTTTGCAAATCATTTTAAAATATAGAGCTGCAGCGCATTCTTCCCACGTTATTTCACACCCTTTCACTCTTTTCTCACCTCTACTCAACATTTTGGAAGAACGTACATGTAGTCAGAATAGAGTAGTGAAGATTAGGAAAGAAAAAACGCTATTCTGGAAAACTTTTGTTGGGAAATTTTCAATTTTGAAAATTAGCATGCATTCTGCTGCTTGAAGAAGATACAAAGTTTTCAGCGCCCACCTCCGTCCAACGCATCGGCCTGTTCTACGTGATGAACGACGTCGTGCAGAAGGCGAAGCACAAGAATCTCGACTTCCTCATTCCTGCATTCCAGCCGGCTGTCCTTTCTGCTGTTCAGATCGGAAGGTTCGTTCTGGGAATTCATATAAAGAAAGCAAATGAATGATAGTTGATAAATACATAACTAGGATAAAATTGAGAAGTCCGAAATTCAAGATAATTGAAATTTATGCTATTTGAAGATTCTATCCGAAGATAAAGACTCCAAGTAAATTTTAATTTTAGAACCGATGCCCAAGTGACTCAGGCGATGAGGCGATGCATCGACATTTTCACGGAGCGGCGTGTCTTCACGCAGGCCACCGTCAGCACCATGATCAATTTTCTCAGTCAGTTTGAAAATTTCCCATTGTGCCTTTCAAAATTTCTGAAATTCTTGGAATCTAAATTCTAATTGTTTGCTCTTTGAAATGATCTCCAATTTACAGTGTCTGACGACAATCAAGAGGCAGAAGCGTGTGTGGAACTGGACACGGAAGACGTCTACAAGAAGATTGAGGCTTTTGCTAAGGTGCACTTTAGATTACCGAGAAAATGTGAATAAATGGGAAATTTCAGACTCGCGAAGTAATCCAACGCGGCGTGGAGACGGTGAGCAGGGCTGATTTCAACTATCGCAAGGAAATCACCAATCGGATGAAAGGTGAGAATTAAGCAAATAGCAATCTCGAAAGAATCTAATTTCTCTTTCGGATGTTTAAGTTCCTAATTTTATTGATATTTTTCACCATTTGTATGCTTTACCTGAATATATATCTTTTTAATTTGATAACAAGTTGTTCAATTTATTATTTTTTAGACAAGAAAGAAGGTGCAGTTCTGCTGGACGAGGTATCTGACGCAGTGCAGCAGGTCGTGGACTTCCGTCACGCGATGGAGACGCAGAAGCGAAAAATGCTCGAGCTGATCGAGGTCACCGAATTGGCCAGGAGGGTGTTCGCCAGTCAACTCAAAGAGGTCACCATCGTCGAGGATGTTAGTCGAATTTAACTTTATCTAAAATCAAACTTATTACATTGTTACAAAAAAATAATTTTCGGTTTTTTGATAATTGAATTCTCTGCGGCTATCAAATTCAGATCCGAGACATTTCTAAAAGACAAAAAGTATATGTGTAGAGAAGAAATATTCAGACTATTAATTTTTTTAGGCCTACCAAAAGTTCGGTCAAGGAATTCGCGAAGTGTCGAACGAGCTGAAGGAGATGAAGCGAACAGGCATCTACCCGGCAGCCACGCCTCCGCGAGACGCTCCCTCTCCAACTGCAAACGATGACATCTATGCTACTGGGGTCGAGGCTGCACTTAATTGTAAGGACTTGTATATTCACATATTTTCTTGATTTTTTTTTCTATTTCTTATCATTTGCTGAAAGAAGGAAAGTTTGTTGATTGATTCATTTAAAAAAACAAAAAAAAACCTAATTTTTCAGCCCTCCGTCCGGCAGGCAGCAGAGACGTGCATGAAATGGCTGATATGGAAATTGGCGACGAGGAGGAGATGATGGAAGACGAGCTGCTCAATCTGGTTACGCAGCACGCGAGCAACTCGGTCAAACAGTTCGTCGATAAACGCAACGAGCAGAGCAGACTCCCACAACAGCCACAGCAGCACATGCAAATCCCACAACATCATCAGGTATATGGGGAAAGACTTGCTCATTTGTTGCATAACTAAGTGAAATAGAGTAGATAAAAAGATGAATAGTTGGGAGAGTGGTTTTCAAAACTCACAGCATCACTTGATACGAAAAATATATCATTTGAACAATTGATAGGTTGATCTCAGACTTTGATAATTCTTTGATCCTAGATGCTCTACGCTCCACAAAGTCGCGACCAATCACACCAGAATCCGGCTCAAGTCAACCCGCAAACTCCTGTTCAACAGCATCGAGCGGTGAGAACTTTGTTTAAAATTAAACATGATGCATTTCTCGAAACTAAGTTTTCAGAGGGGCCAAATAATTCGGTTTTACGAGAAAAAGACCTTTTCAAGTTCAAGAATTCCCTTTCAGTATGCGTCCGCCTCCGACCCTCGTCTATCCTCATCAGCCTCTGCCTCTGCCTCTGCTTCTTCCTCTTCTCATTCGATGCAGCCAAGCGGTCCTCTGCCAGTCAACCTCAGTCCCTTCCCCGCTCCAGTCACCCCTCAACAGCCTCATCTACCAGGTACACTTTTAACCTTACCTATAAAAATAGCTTATTCAACAAAATACTAGGAATCATTGACATTATAAATCCAGGGCTAAAGAATAATGATGAGTGATTACAGCCCCTCCAATCCCTCCCAATATGTCCCTTCCACCTCCAGCTTTCGTGCAAGCCGCATTCAGTCTCCCTCCACCAGGCATCACTCAGCCACGACTCTACACACAGGCACAGCCAGGTCATGCTGATGCAAATGTAAGAATTTGTTTCGTTTTTGATTCGAAAGTCACTTCCGAAACAAGCTTGTAGTGGAGTGAAATGAATTTAGTTTTTTCTCTAGTGAAATGAATAAGTTTAGAATCTCCTATTGAAAATCGTGTTTATCGATTGGAACATTTTCAGTCGAACGGCTATCGTCCCTCTGTATCACAACTCCATCCGCAGATGAGCCACGACGAAGCGATGGAGTCCTCTTCGTATGCAAATGAGGGAGGGCTGGATTCTGCAGAGGACTACGCCAGGGCCTATGCTGCTGCTAATTCTGAAGGTACTTTCAATTTTCTATAGTTTCAACTTTTTCCATATCTTTTTTTTATCATAATAGGAAATTTTCTGCACGTAATAAAATGAATCTTACCATTTCATCATTTTTTTCAAAGAGATTGTAACATAATAAAATATCTAATCTGGAAAATTGCACTTTCTAAATTAAAAAAAAATATTTCTGAAAATTCAGAGGATTACCACTCCTACGGTGGGAATCTCCAAAATCGTCGTTATTCGCAGCCGAACGGTGGCTACTACGACAAGAATCATTCGGCCCAAGCGGCTGGAGGCAACTACAACTGGGACAGAGACAGCAGAGGTGGACCTCCACACAGGGGAGGGTGAGTTTTGGAATTTTTGGATAGAAAATCAGAAAAATCTCATTCTCCCGCTATCGGAGCCTTCCCAGAAACGCTTACTTTTCGAGCCACTCAAAATCTCTCCATTTCTAATGCTTTCTCGCCTTTACCGAGCAAGCGCATATTACAAAAATATGAGTCTCGCCTCATAGAGCAGTGTGGTGCAGTGGATGATAGCAAGTTCGATTTTTGCATTTTCCTGGATGATAAATGATAGAATTAAAAAAAGAGCGCAGAGAAGCTCGAAAAGAGTAAACGCTTCTGGGAAAGCCAGGGTATATTTCACTTCTCTTTGAAGTTTTTAGATTTCTCCTTGCCGAAATAACTTCGAAAAAAGCTTATTAGGTGTCTTTCATTTTTTTCTATTTCTTCATAATTTATGACATTTCTTCAATCATCGAATTTGCAATTAAAAAAATTTTCAGCTATCGTGGTGGCAGCATGCGCGGTGGGTTCCGAGGGAATCACGGAGGAGGGAGCCATGGCTATGGAAACCAACGAGGCAACTACCGTCCTCAACAGCAAGGAGGGGGATATAGAGGCAGAGGACAGGGCAGACGCGATTACGATTAAGCAAAGAGTACAACTCAAGGAAAACCTAGCCTAGCAAACCAGGCCTGTCAATTTTTCATTTATTTTTCCCTAAATTGTTACCATATTTGTTTTTTATCACTATGAAACAGACAATAAGACTGAACAAAATTTTAATTTATTCTCACTAAAATCTTTGAATTAGTTGTATCGTTATGCATAAAATTCGCTAAACTTATGCGAATTTTTGAAATTTTAAATGAAAACCATAGTTTTACAGTGAACTGATTCAACACTGGTTTTTGCATTCACTTGTTCATGTTTCCTTTTAAACTCAGGACTTTATCTACATCCTATATGAAGTGAAAGTCCTGAAAATGATATTTCTGACCGTTGATTATGACCTCATCACAAACTATTCCAACATAATGTTACAATTATTCGTTATTATCCCAATCTGTAAGAGTGGTGGATAGCAATTTTACGATGAAATTATCATCATTTTTGTAAAATTTCCTAATATGTAATCATCGTCTGCTTTTGTTTTTATTCTGATTATCTCCATTATAATTCGGTATTTAGTAATTCATTTTTGCTGATTTTAATAATAAGTACCGGTTTTGATAGTTTATTATAGTGGCTTCTAGACAATCATAACTTCTCTGAACAATATCTCTATCTCAAGATATTATGCCAAGAAGCATTTCAATGATTTTAGAAGTATACTCGTTGTCTTTAATTGAAATGCAAAAATATTCAAATTATCCCCTCCATACTTGTACCTATGAATTGTTGTTTTCTCTCATTTAGCCAAACTCATCTAGCTTTTCAGGACAGACTATTCTCGCTGGGAAGTGTTTAATGAAATTTAGATTTTTTTCTTAAATTTTATGATTTTTGAACAGTTTGTATACTGTCGATACTTTTGAACTTTCGGATTTACCTCATTTCTGTAAAGTACACTATAACACTAACGTCCAAGTTACGAAAGGGATCAATTTTGTGGAGGTTGATTTATTTTATAATTTGTTCTGTTGGTGTCATGGTGCACTTTACAATATTCAGATTTATCTAATTTGACAATTTTGAGGTAGAAATGACCACTACGCAGGGAGATGGGATGGAGGAGAAATTGATAGAAATGGAATATGACTCGGCCAAGGAGAAAATGTTCGCGATTGAGAAGGAGCATGGCATCGAGAGATTGCCCAAACGAGTCGAGCCACCGGAACCGTACAACTGCAGTCAGGAAGAGGTAAAATTTTTCAAGCATAGAAAATTCACGTCAAATTTAAGACCATAGAAAATTTCTAATTTTGGTCCCTTGTAGTTATCGTTCTTTTTAGAAAATAGCAGAGAAGGCAAAATAAGGGTTAGGATTACAAATTTGAGACCCGATCGGGTCTAAATTTGCAACCCGATAGAGGTGGTAATTACAATGGACCGTAAGTTTTTTGCTTCGATAGGAAATTAATAGAATAACTTTCATGGCTTTTAATGATAAGTTTCAGATCGAAGCAAAACGTCGATTTTGGAGGGATAAACTGAAAGAGCTGAACATCACGAAGATTGTGGCGCCCATGGTTGATCAAAGGTATGAGAACATCTTATTTCCTTTTAACTTTGAAAACTTAGAGAGCGTGAGTAGTTTTTTTCAAATCTGATATTGATGGGATTTGAAGCTTGTAGAAATATCGTAGGATCCTTCAAATACTTAAATCATACGAAAACTTTCGATTTGGAACCATCTGAACCAATGACTGCTCATTTATCATTCAAAAATAGACTTATTTTACAAATCATTACCCAGCCATATCGTATCCTTGTCGGTTGTGAGTTGTAGAAATTAACATATTCTGCTTAAAACTGACAAAATTACAAATGAAACGATTTTATTTTCAATTTCTTGACAAAGTGAGGGAAAACTTTACCAAGTTGGGCATTTTTGAGCATTCAACGTAGGAAACTTGAAATTCTCAGAATATCATCTCCATACTGATAGAAACATTCTATCAAGTGTGCTCGATTGTGCTCATAACGGATAGGGTTCTGCAGCTTTTATCCAACCTTTAATCTCAAAAATAAGCATTTTGGAAAATGTTCAAGGGTTAATCCAGCGGAGGACCTTGGTAGAGCTCAAAATTCCTAGCAACTTTTAGACTTAAAATCTCACCAAAATTTCAAGTATTCTCAATAGTTCAAGTCAAAGTTACATTGACGATAATTTGTGTCAAAATTCATATTCAAGTTTGAGCATTTGCATTCTTCAAATGTGAATTGAATGATTTTTGAAAATCGATTTTTCAGTGAACTCCCCTTCCGAATGATGATGCGCAAACACGGTGCTCAACTGACATTCACTCCGATGATCCACGCGCACTTGTTCGTGTCGAATGGCACTTACAGGAGATATTCCTTGTCCTACTTCCATGAGGATCGGCCTCTTATTGTTCAGGTTCGAACTATTTTTGTCTCAAAAGTCAACTGAATTGTCTTTCATTTTTTCCAATTTTTGAATAATTCAAATATTTTCAGTTCTGCGCCAACAAGCCTGAAACCTTCCTGGCTGCTTGTCGTCTCGTCGAAGGCGTCTGCGATGGAGTCGATTTGAATTTGGGCTGCCCACAAATGGTCGCTAAGAGAGGCCACTATGGGGCTTTTCTGCAAGTAAAATAAGAATTTTTAGATTCTTTTTAAAAAAAAAGCTGATTTTCAGGACGAAGTGGACCTGATCTGCTCGATGGTGTCTTCAGTGCGCGACCACTGTAAACTGCCCGTGTCCTGCAAAATCCGCATTCGGGACGATCCAAAGCAGACAATCGAATATGCGTGCAGACTCGTCCAAGCTGGAGCTAGCATGTAAGAAGTTGATTTTGCTGATAGTGCAGAAAAAGAGGCTGTCGGGTACTAGAACATGTAGAAGAAACGCTATGAGTCTGTCTCTAGCTCTCTCTCCATTGATCACACTATTTCGTCGTATCATTGCCAAAGTCTTCTTGTCCCCCTTTGCTCGAATAACTTCTTTTGCACATTGACAATATTGAAGCGACATTTTTCGACTTGTCAATTTTAAAACTTTGAATTCGAGGCTGACAGTGCATGGCAGGACTCGAGAAATGAAGGGACAGAACACTGGTCTGGCAGATTGGAGTAGAATCAAACAGGTGATTGACGCGATGGACGTACCTGTTCTGGCTAATGGAAATATTCAGGTCAGAAAATCAAGTCATAAACAAATTCATAAGAATCGTAAATTTTGTAAGTTCACTCACTTTGAAAGAAGATAGAAGTGAAACTTTCTATGGCACTCGCGAGAAGCTACATTTTAGAATCGATCTTCCACGTTGCATGTTAGATTTGGAATTTCAGATGCCAGGAGACGTTGAAAGATGCATTGCAGAGACGGGCTGTGCGGGAGTTATGTCTGCCGAAGGCATTCTCAGCAATCCTTATCTCTTTGAGGTCAACTTTCCTCTGATTAGCTAAACCTTGTTATTTTTCAGGACAGAACAGAAGACGCATGGAAAGCGGCGAAGGAATACCTCGAATTCGCAAAACAATACCCGCCAATTCTGAGTGAAGCCAGAAGCCATATTTTCAGGATCTGTCATCATGCGTGGGTTTTTTCAAAATTCATCTTAAAATCGCTATTGTAAAGAAAAGACCGTTTTTGAGGAAAATTTTGAAATGATTTTTTTTAATTAGAAAAGATCTGAATTTCCACCGTTTCTTATCAAAGATATCTTTTCAAAATGCGATGAACTTTTGAAATGTTGAAAAGCTCTTAATAATAGCTGTTATTTTAGGGTTATGGAAAACCCCGAGTTGCGCGATAAACTGGTCAGAAGTCACACTTTGCCAGAATTCGAAGAGACCATCGACGAATTGCGGAAAATGACTGAAACAATAATGGAAACTGAAGAGGGAAAGCAGAGCAGGAAGGAGGCTGATGAGATGTTCAGGCAGATCGGGTTGGGTTTCCAACGTTTTTCTAAAAATGAATATTTCTATGATGTGATTTGTTTGAAAAGTCTGTTCCTGAGGTTTATCTTTGAAAATGTTTTTTCATTAGGTTTGTTTTTGAAAAAAAATACTATTTTAAGAGACGGTCAAATAGTGATGGACCCTGTCGCTGTGTGTCGTCTTGCGCATTGGATTGTTCGCCCTTATATGAGACCGAAGGAGGTGATGATTTTTTAGATTTTTAAACTGGTATTTTTATTTTATCAAATCATCCTAATTTTCTAGGTTCCCCGTGAGTTGGTTGCCAAACAAGGAGAAGCGACTTATCGTGTCCAGAGAAAAAGCGAGTTGAAAGCCATGGCCAAGGACGCGGGCGTTTCCATCAGGTTGAAAGCTTTGATTTGAATCAAAATTTAGGATTTTTTAGATCAATCAAGAAGCGTGAAAAGAGAAAAATGCTGAGGGAGAGAGTCACTCAGATTAAGAAGAAGAAACTTTCTCCCTGCGCACGATGTAAACAACCTGCCGGACAGAATTGTCAGGTAGGAAATAATTAACCAATTTTTTCCTGTAAATTCAACTTTTAAGAAATTATTGAAAATGTCGATGCTTGATTGTTTATATTTTCAAGCTCACTTTTTCGAAACATTTCTTTCAGAGAGACATGTGCAAAAAGTGCTGCAAATTCGTGTGCAAAGCGGAGTATCTCGATTGTCCAGGTTCTCTTCTATATTGGTCTTTCTTCAAAATTTAAATTTTCAGTCCACAATTCTCGTTACTCTCATTTACTCAAGGAAGAAGAAAATGGGGCAAAAAATGAGAATGGAAACTACCATCAAGTGTCGGAAACCGAGTCATAGAATGGAATTTAGAGATTTTTTTTGGTTTTTGAAAACATAACATTTTTAAAGAAAATTGTTAAAAATCCAAAATTTTCTACATTGTTTCCAAAAGGCTATTTTTATTTTCTTGTTAGACTTTGACTGTTCTTGTTGATGTTTTCTCTTAGATTTGTTCGAATTACTTTTACGATGACGGGTATAATAAAGTTGAACGTTATTCGGGGTTTCATTATTCTTCAAAATACAGGTTTTGAACCTGATGAATATCTGCTCAAATTTCATTTGTTTTTATAATCTCTAGCATTTTTAGGGATCAACCCATCTAATCGACAAAATGCAGAGAGCCTTGACGATGGAGGAGGAGATTCAGGCTAGCCTGTGAGATTTTCAAATGAAGAAAAAAACTTGACAAGGGAAGCATTTGACGTTGGATTCAGCTTGTTGAATGAAATCAAATGGAGCCTATCAGCGATGTCGATTTGATAGACTCCACTTGGTCTCATTCGAACAGCCGGACTCAAAATCAAATGCTTCCTTTATTAGAATTCGAGAATTTTGCTGAAATCCGAAAAGAAATTCCAAATTTACAAATCTTTAATCTTCCAAAAGCAAAAGGGAAAAATTAGGAACCCAACCTGCACCGGTACTTCGGTGTTCGCCGTGATGTACGATAAAGGCGTGGTGATTGCATCGGACAAGGTCGTCTCCTATGGAAAGTCCACCAGATACAAGGTCTGTATTTTTGATGATAAAGACAAATTTTGCCGAAAATTTAATTTTTTAACTTCTTTTCCAGAACTTCACCCGCCAGTACAAGGTGAACAACGAGATTCTGATCGCGTTCAGCGGCGACCACGCCGACTTCCAGTACGTCCAGAACGTCATCGAGAGACAGGTCAGATTGAGAAAAATAAATCGGAAAATTTTTTCTTCCATAAATAACATAAATTTCTTATCAATTTATTTTTATGAAAGAGACTTTTAGGTTCTGATGTGGCAGCAGGTCAACCAGGTCCTCTCTCCACATGCCCTGCACAGCTTCCTCACCAATCTATACTACAACAAGTAAGGATTGATAATATTTGATTACACGGTATCTCTCTTATGGAATATTCGGACTTTTATCCCGACTCCTCCCTGTATAGTTGCCATTCAGTTTCGGGGATTGATCATTCAGAATAAACTGAATGACACTAGTTACAAATGAGGCGGAGGCGAGTGAGCAACAATAACAAAGGGTCTTTATTTTCAATATCTCTATGAAGAAGGACTTCAATTATAGAATATGCAAATTGGGGAACGCGTGGAATTAGTTTTATTTAGACGCAGCCGCATGAACCCTTTGTGGAATAACGTGATCGTGGCGGGCATTGAGACGGAAAACGACAACAAGCCATTCATCGGCGTCATCACTCAGAGGGGCGTCGCTTATACGGTCAATATTCAATTTTTCCTGTTCTAGTTTATTGAAGTATAACTTCTAAAAATTCGATTGTATTCTTGAAGGATGAATATTTCAATATTGCAAAAATTATTTTTGTATTTCTTTAGGTGAAACACGTTGCGAATGGGATGGGCTCGTTCCTGCTGAACCAGGTGATCGAGACGGAGTGGAGGAAGAAGTCGGAGGCAACCACCAGGTATCAAATTCAAATAGTTGCCATAAAAAGTTTTAAATCTCTACTTGTTTGGAAAAGATGAACCTGATTACAGACAGGAGGCCGAGGCAATCGCCCGCAAGGCCATCGAGCTCGCCATCTATCACGACTGTGTCGCTGATAATGATTTCGAGGTTAATTCGTTTTTTATCATTTTATCAAATTAGAAAAAAAAACTTTAAAATCGACTTTTTTCGAGTATTCTCAGAAATGTTTTCTTTGCGAATTTCTAAAAAAAAAAGTCCATTATATAGTCTTTCAAAAAGTATGTAAAATCACTTGCAAGGCCTGACAGGTGCACAATACCTTAACCTTTCCGGCTCAAATTTTGCACACATATTCACTGATATATCCCTTATATAGTCCTAAAGTTATAACCTGATCCGACTTACTACAGGGTTTCTGCTATTTTTCTGAAAACTTCTCTTAGCTATGGAAATTAACTAAAAATTAGCGCCTTTTACATATATTTTTGGACAGTCGAGTATCGAAGAAAAAAGTTGGCATAATTTTGCAATTAATTGAGTAATTATATGTAAGTTTGAATGCTTTCGTAGAATAAATGAGAAAGATTCAGGTTAAATGATCGTTATGGGTCAAAAATAGGTCTACATATACTTTTTGAACAAATTGTATTTCAGTTTAAGGCTAAAATTCAACAAGAAAATTATGATGGAGTTAAAAATATTCAAAGTTTTAGGTGAATTACGTGGATGCGGACGATGGTGTGCATTTGGGCAAGGAGGAGACCGTCATCGGGAACTGGGCTCTCGCCGAGACCAACTGCCAGTACGAATGAAGAAAATACTGAATTCAGGCAAAATGCATTCATGCATTCTAGGCTGATCATTTTTGAAAGGTAAAAGGAGAGAATGATAAAATATTCCAATTTATCATAATCTGAAAATTAGCATACAGTAATCCAATAATATCAAAGTGTATGCTATTTTTTGTATGATTTTCAAAATTTATCATTTTTTTCCTTGTTACCTTGAAAAATCATCATTTTCTCTCCGGTTTTCGATATCATTTTCATCGCGCGGTTTCGGTTTTTTCGGAGTTTTACTTTATTTTATTGTATTCTCGAAACATAAATTATTCTTTTTATTTTATTTCTTATCAAGTGATTTTTATTCATTGATTTGAATTTTGTGAGTGAAGAATAAATTTTTTAAGAAAAATTTAAAATACCCGAATTTAACCCATGAAAGTATGAACTCTGATAGGTAGACAAGATATTTGCAGGTTATTGCTATTCTTAATTTTTCTATAAGATTTCTTCATCATCATCCGTTGAACTATAGAAAAATGGTATGATGAGCAGAAGTACGAAGGATACGGTGAAAGTTGAAACGAAAAATAGCCAGAATAGAACTCGGTCTACTACCTAAAATGGAAATTATTAGTTTCAAAGATCCCAGAAAAATTCTAGTTTAATTTCCCCAAATCACAAGTCTGAATTCTTCTGATTTTCGATAAAACCATTATTTTATTGTTTTGATATCCAGGTAAAAACTTACCTGGGCCAACAATTTCCATTCGTTCGCCATTCTCTCACTTTCTTCTTCTTTCGATTGTCTCGCAGTCAAAATCTCCAACGTGTTTATTAGCTTTTCATGGAGTAGCTGAGTTTTCTTCACAACGGTATGGCCGTCTACAGTCAGAAGGAATTGGCTTTCGCCCTAAAATATATGTATTATATCTATATAATATAGTAGAGATGAAAATTGCGGAAATCTCTTTAGTATTTAGCTAATTTTTGCTTTATATGATTGAATTGGCTATGAAATGACACCTAAAATAGAAAAAAAAACGAGTAAATGGTAAGAAAACGGGAAAGGATAAAAAAGAAGGGAAAATATGAAAGAATAGCTATAGTAGAAAAGGGTAGAGATGACCATTATTCCAAAATTAATCGAAATTACTGAACGTCAGATGTCAAACCAGCCCTATCAACTCCTGCCACTAGTTTTTACAAAATTAGAAAACAACTAAAATTTAAGCAGGGATAAAACGACAATTCAATGTTTTCCAATTTTCTTTTTATGAAAATTTAACAAGTTACAGAAAGAAAAGGGGATCTTCATCCTAAAAATTGCAAAAACTCTAAAAAATCAACCTCATCATGTTCATTAACGGCTTTTTCCATGTCCTGTATCGCCATCCTAACTGAGCCTCTTCTCATCACCGATCGCATTGAGCCATTTTCCGCACGACGGATTGTGCGGGCTTCTGAAAATGGGGCAAATCTATTTTTAAAGAAGGATTCACTCATTCAAGGAAAAAATCGAGAAAATTTTCAACTTTTTTCAAAAACTCACGAGTTTCTTGCTGTTGCTTAACATTGAGCAAATTTCGAAGAAAGACGAGGAAAAAGTGACGGACGTAGGGCGACATTGGTACGGCTCCTAAAATAAAAAAATATAAATTTTTAAAAATTCGAATCTTTACCTCGGTGATGAAAATTCAGCACTACAACAGTAGTCAAGACCGAAACACTAGTCATGACCATAACCAATGTCAAATAGACGGCTATCAACGGCATAGAATCACTTGTTTCGGGCATTCTGAAATCCATATTCTTTCTGGAATTCTATCAACTTCAGCTATCTGGAAACTAATAAGAAACCAAGTTATGAGATACGAATAAAGTTGGGCCGTGAAGAACGATATTTTCTACAATTGTTATTTCATATCTTGATGTTTTTTTTCCAAATAGTCGGGATTTTCTTACTTTGCCGCAATCGCTAGCACGAAAATCGAGAAAGACAGAAGTACGGTAATTCCTAGAGCGATCTTCTCTCCTGAATCTGGAGGCAAAATGAACACTAAAATAAGAAAATAGATACTTTTAGATCTTTGAAATCCTTACCCAAAAGCATCAAAACTGAAAGCATCAATATTGGAAAGACGATGTTGTAAAGGTAATAGAGAATTTTTCGACGGATATAAATCACGAAGGTCAGATCTGGGTAGGGCTCTGAATTTGATAAATGTCATAAAAATCGAAAATTTAGATACACTTACCGGGACAGCATGTGTACCGAGTGACTTTTCGCTTCTGATAGACCTAGATTGTGTCTTACTTCGATCATTTTTCGTTAATCCTACCTTGACCAAGTCAAACTCGCCGCTCTGCACAAACATAGACAAATCGATGTTATTGCTTCTGTTGGTAATATCTAACTGAAACCCGTGATAAGTCCAGGATCTAAAAGAAACGATCTCAAACTTTCAGGAAAATTTTCTTACCCAAATTTTAACGAGCATTTTTGATAATCGAATGGGAATAGGGTAACATCAACTGAAATCAAATTAAGAATAAAATGGTTGGATTTTAAAAGAATAATATCTACCTTTGCACGTGCTTCTAAGTTGGGTTGGTGGAGGCCAAAATACGGTTCCGTCAAAATCAAGCATGGCTCGAGATTTCATATATCCGGTTGTATAGTCGTCCGCTGAATTGTAGAGGACTATATCCGGCTGAAAAATCTTATTTTAAAAAAAAACCCAAATAAAAAGTTCTTACTAGCCAGATTAAATCACAAGGAATTCGGATTGATTTGATGTTGTTGAAGTCAGCTGGATTCCACTGAAAGATAAAAATTTCATTCAGCTATAAAATCAATAAAAGAGAAAAATCCTGTGAAACTTACTACAAGAAGTTCATCTTTCCACTCCTAAAAATTCAAACTAATAGAATTTTGCAAAAATTTTAAAATTGCAACCTGATCAAGCCAGACATTGATTGTTAGAACTTGATTTCTTTCATCCATGTCGAACAAATTCGTCAGAGTCATTCCCAATTTGACGACAACTGTGCTCGAGGAGTTTTTGACAGGGCGAACTGCCTTCTCGTAGTTGAAGAGGATGTAGTCTAGTAGTCTGAAAATTAGTACTTTAGATTAAACCAACTTCTGTCTCATTTTTCATTTTTATCATCTCACAAAAATTCTGCATCAAATTCGCTCGAAAAAAAACTTATTCAATGATAGATTTTTGTTCTATTTTGCAGGAAAATATAAAATTGCGCGTTTCGAAATTGTACAAATGTTTGGAGAAAAAAATTTTAGCTAAAAAGAATATACAATTTTGTTTCGGTGTTTTATATTCGCATTCAAAACTCCGAGTCTTTCCGTTCTCCATTGTTTTCATGGTTTCGCGCAATTAATTCGGCTGAACAAAAGTGCATACAAAGATGTAAAGTTGAATGACGGAAGTGGGAATCGGGAAAAAAAAATAGACAAAAATCTAAAGGAGCACTCAAGCAGTATACAATTGGAATTGCTCTTGAACTGACTTTATACTTTTTATGGCAACTTTTCGAAACTCAATTGATGGAGAAGTTTCAGAAATACATATTTCAACCATCTTCATAATGAAATGGTTACAATGTCTGAAAGAGCACTGAGGAAAAGCAAGTTTTGACCGACGTTATGATTTTTATGGAAACATGAAACTAAATCAACAAAATTCTCTTGAATATGAAACAATTAGTTAATAGTGCAAAACTTACTTCTGCTCCTCCGTATATCGATCCTTGAAATGATTCCTTTCGTGCAGAACCTGACTCGTCGGGGATGTGGCTAATTCGAGGATAACCGAGTAGAGCACAGCCAGCATGAGAACGAACGGTGATAGGGCATTGATATTACTCAGATTATCTGAATCAGAAAACTCCATAACATAAATTTGAGTTTTTGAAAAAAAAAAGATACGAAAATATACAAATTTAAGCAAAAAATAAATTGATGTTCACGAGTATTTTGCTCTCACTCCATACTCTCTTCTCCTATCTTTTTCGACTAGACTTGACTGACTAGAACTCGGAAACAAAATGCGCATCACGGTAGATTGAGCACTCACTTTCGTTCTTCATCAACCTTTACTTTCCTCAAAATTCTCCAAAACTGCCTCACATGGAGAAACAATTGAATTTTACCTTTGAGAAAATTTTACGAAAAATGAAAAATGGAGTTTGCTAGAGTGTTCCAAGGGGTAAATCATAGAATCTCGGAAAACGCCATTTTGAACCGGGAAAACTTTTGAAGAGGCGAAAACGGGCAACCCAGAAAAAGCTCTGAAAAAGCAACGGGGCGCAACACAATAGCTTAGAAGGCTAATTGAGGAAAAGTCATAGATAAAAAGAGAAGTCTCTTTCTAATGTTGAAAGATGCTAAATGAAAACTGGCTGATACTCTAAAAGTGTGCAAGTACGAAAGTCTGGTGGAAATAACGAATTGGCATGCGAAATAGCTATTTTGAAAGTGTCAGTGGATAGATTCTTGTTCATCTCTGATGTTCATTTAGAATAGCACCGTTTATTATCTAACTTCATTTCATTAAGAACGTTATTTTTGTGTATCACAGATTTACATCACACTAAAATGCAGTTTCTCACAAGGAAAGTGCACATAGAAAACCGCAAATTTCGACAAAACCTTCCAAACAGAGGTTTTTGATGACGGGAATAACGACAGTGAACTCAAAAAAGACTGAATAGAAATCTGGAATCAGAGAATTTAAGTCGTTTTTCACTCGTATTTTGTATGAGAAATGAGCAAAATCATTTTCGAAAATGTAAGTTAATTTTGCAAACTTATGAATACCAGTGAAGAATTGACGATTTTCATTGATTTTCAGTTTCCAGGTTCCTGTTTAGCACTTTTTGACTTTACCACCGTCATCCCTATTTGGAAAGTTTCGTCAAGATTTGTGATTTCCTACCTGTACACTTCCCTTATCAGGCATTATGAACGATAAAATTGTCTCATGATTTTTGAAATTTCAAAGAATTAAAAATAGTCACTTCAGATAAAGTTGATAAAACCCCTTTTCAAATCATTATTTCCAATTTTAAACAAGTTTTTAATCTATGCATCTAATGAAAGACAAAAATGTGGATAAAATTTTAAAAAAATGACATTCCATCCTTGATAAATAAGAAATTCGAACCATTATAATTCCCCGTGCGCATGCCCATGTGTATGTGAGTGAGGCATCTGTACTGGGGGCGGAGTGACTGTTGGCACGTAGATTTTCTTAAATCGTTATCATATCATTTGTAATTCAGAATTTTATTTTAGCATAATTTTAAAATACTAGGATTCCTTCAATTTTAAACTACGAGCCAACTTAGCTACAAGGATAAAAGAAGCCTTGTAAAGTTTAGAGGGCTCGGAGATCGCCCATCTTGAAGTTTAGAGTTTTCACCAATATCATTCGTTAGGAAACTTTTGAGTTTTCCAAAAAACAGGTTAACCGCCAATCTGATACCTTGGGGAAGATCTTCATGACGAGAACCATCCAAATAAACGAGATGAAGATGAAGAAGACGATGAACACGAGCATGCAGTCGAAACCGCATTTGTAGGCGTGACGAGCGAGGCGGACTGAAAATAAAATAATCAAGAGAAAAATTAATAATTTTGAAAAATAGTACGTCTGGATGGCAAAAAACCCTCAAAATAATATGCCAATGTTTTAAAAATCAAGTGTTAAAAATACCCGATTCAGCAGACAATCGCTCTTCATTTGAATCGACTTGTTGCTGCATGCGGACGAGGCGCTAAAAATATAAAAAGAATAAATCATTAAAAAAAATTTTAATGTCTAAAAAAAATACCTGATTATCATCCTTGATGACATTGCCGGCGACTTTCATGTTCTCCTTGAGCGATCGAGTCAGACTCAGCAGCTCATTCGCCATTTGCTCCTGCATCTCGTCGTGTTTGATTTCTTTCTTGTCTGAAAAATGAAAGTTATTTTCACTACCAAATGGCTAGAATGAAAACAATACATTTTACGAGTCATAAATTTTCAGGGAAAAATACTTGCCATTTTTACCTTCATTAGACTGTACGATAATTTCTAGCACTCTTTCTTGTATTCTTCTCCAAAATATTGGCAGAAATTATCGTTCAACATAGTTTTTCTTCTTTCAAAATAAAACTGTTACAAATTAACCTTGATGTATCCTATGGAATAGCTCATCCCTGAGTTCCTGCTCGTAGATGGTCTTGTTTTTGAGTTTGATTTCATTGCTCGATTGCAACTGTTCCCCTATTTCTTCCTCTTTTTCTTCCGTTTCCTTGCCTCCACCATTTAGCAAAGGAAACAACTTCGGAATTCGCTCGATTTGTTGCAATTTGTTCTCGGCCGATTTCTGGCAAAAAATAATGAAGTCGAATAAAATAAAATGCGATTATAGTAAAATGATTTTTCTTCCGAAAAATAGCAGAGGGACCCTTTTATTAAAGTCAAGATAATAAACTGTTGCACAATACCTGCATAGCGACTTGACTAATGATTCGGAGTTGATTGAGCTCTCTGGTGTACTGTACGAGTTCGTTGCTTTCGGCTCTGCAAAATCATATTTTTCAAGAAAAACTCGCCAAGATCCGATTTTTCAAGTTTGCCAAATTTTTGGACTCACCCCGCGGGTGCGGGTTTTTAGTAGTCTGGTCAAGGCCCCATAAAATTCTTTGATCGTTAAAAAATGAGAATATACTAATTTCCTTGAAGTCTTAGAAATGTAAACTCACTTATTCAATTCGTGCATTTTGTTGAGAAGCGCTTCCAATTGACCCGCAGCTGCCTGTATTTTGTGCGCGTTCGTTTCCACATTGTCACACAATTTCTTGGTTCTTTCGAGCAGGCGGAGAAATGCCAATTCGGTCTGATCCGATGGGGTCGGCATTCTGGATAAAAACTAATTCAAAGCACATCTTAGATTTTACATTACGGAAAATGAATGATTTAGATGAAACTCTTCATTTATCAAGGATAAAAAAAAATAATTTTCAGGTAGGCATAAGCTGAAAATCCAAAATTCATCAATTTTCAAACAGAAAATTTCTAAAACTTGATAATCTTTATTCGTAAACACACCAAGTACACCGGCGTCGCAATAAAAAGGGGAAGAAAATCGGAGATAAAACAAGAAAAATGATTGGAATAAGTTAACAAACGAAAAGAAAATGTCCTGCAAAAAGGTGAATGTTTGAAGAGAACGAGATAAATCGACAAACGACTTGCAGACCGATCTAATACGTCGAATGCAACACTGGAAATGGGGAATCGGCCTTCTTCCTCACTTCTCAGCCATCGTCTCAGCCTCCTTCTCCTTCTTCTCGTGCTCAGCGATCAGGGTTTCCAGCTCCTGAACATTAACATTTAGAAATTAGAAAAAATAATTATTAAATTTTCGTAAAGAAACTTTTTCTAGGAAAATTTTAAAAGATACTGAACCTGTACATTTCGGAAAAAAAATCTACTGATCAAGAAACAATTTTTGTAGAACATCAAATTTCATCCTATATTTACATTCATGGTCTTATGTTCTTTATGATTAGGCTTTAGCCTCGCCCATTTGCAATCTTGTGCTGCTGTGCACTTCCGTGCAATCGTGCAGATTTTGGCAACTGAGCGAGATAATTCCTCGTTTTCATTAATTCATTTTCTCTCCATTTTCGCAAGTTTTTTTTTGGGTATATAATCACAAGACGTTACGAAAGCATCGAGTTCATAAGGCTGTGCATTTTTCAAAAAATCGCTAAATAAAGCTTTAAAAATTCACTTTATCAGTCAACTCCTCGAGGACGGTCTTGCCGTCCTTCCTCTTGAGCACGGCCATTTCGATCTTCTCACTCGCCAGCTTCACGTCCAATGTTTTCCACAGAACCTAAATTAACCATTTTCAAGAGTGGATGATGACAAACTTTGATTTGATTAGCTTAGTGTTTTTGCTATTTTGTCCCAAAATTCTCTCACCTTGATGGCTAGTTTCTTGGCGTCTTCCAGGCTTTGCTCCTTGTACTCCTGCTTGAGCAGAGAAACGGCAGCCTGAACTCGAGAATTTTATAGATTTCTCGGGATTAAAATACCGCGTGATTGTTGCCGATGCAGGTGGCCTTCCAACCGGTGTAGTTTCCGGACGGATCTGACTGATAGAGCTGATATCCGTAGTGCTTGTCCCAGCCCGCGTACAGCAGAGACACGCCGAATGGACGCTTGCCTCCGCGCTGCGTGAAACGCTGCTTCTCATTGCAGAGCTCCTGAAGGAAAGTGAGCCTTCCGAAATTACACTTTCGATTTTTCACAAGGTTTGCCTTCTTGGAAAAATTGTGATTTTTTAAATGGCATACCGTCTACATCTTTTCAAAATGGAGCTACTTTTTGAAGAAGGCTTTTTTATCTCTTCCAAACGAACTAATGTAAAAAAGTGAAAATTTCTCGTTGAGATCTAAAAATGAATTCAGAACTACAATATACCTGAACGAGTTGCTCGACAGGCATCTCCTCGCCGAAACGAAGTCGATAGTTGGCTGCCCACCTGAACTCGTGGGTACCGTAATCTTTTATTCTAACTAGAGCTGCCCTACCATCTGAGGTGGTTGATGAGAACGTTGGCATCGGAAGTGATGCCTGCCACCGTGCACGAGATGTTATTCGACAGACGGTAGATCTTCTCGTTCAGCACCTGAATCTTTTATCTCAAAAGATCCACTTTATGCAAAAGCAAAGCTGATTTGAAGAAAGGTATTTCAAGATTTAGCCCAAGTCTTTCCTTTCGCAAATATCCTCAAAGTTCAAGAGTTTCGAAAATTTAAAGAAAAAAAAAATGCTGACCGAATCATCGAGCAACTTGTGGACGTTCCTCTTCTCGGCAGCGAGGAGCACGCCGTCTTCGGCCATGATGCCCAGGCACGTGCCTGCGTGACTGATCGCTTCCATAGCATACTCAACCTGAAAAACACGCATTTATTTCAATTTCTAAGACAGACTTGGTCATTTTCTATAGTTTTCTACGACAACGGCAATAGATGACAGATTCTGTTGCTGGAGAATAAACAAAAACAAGAAAAAATAAACTTTATAAATGCACCAAGAAATGAACTTGATTTTCACCTGATAGAGTCGCCCCTCTGGCGAGAAAATCGTCGTCTTGGAATCGTAACGACGAGCCATCTTCTGTCTGAAACGTCGAATTCATAAAAATTCCGAGAAAATCGCCAAGAAATTTCAAAAATCGCGACGAAAAATGGGGAAAGTCATCATTTTGAAAACCGTTGCAGAAATTTAGAGCTACGCGTAAATGCGGAGCGCATGCATGGAAGGACTTATCGTATGAAAGGAAAGTCGAGGCAACTGCTATTTGGCGAGATAAAGAAAGTCGAGGTTTCAAGCGAAAAGAGGTGACAATTCAAATTCTTATCGATACAAAATTATAACTTTACCACTCTCAAAACCGACTATAAATTTGCAAAAATGAGCTTTTCAAGTCATTACTTCGTCTTCTATTCGAAGAAATGGTAAGTTCAGAAGAAAATCAGAACCAAGAAGCGAAAAGTGTCCAGAAAAGATTTTTAAAAAATGACGAAAGTGCCAAACCCTTGTCAAAAATTGGAAAAATGATAACTTTTGAAAACTTTCGAAAGAAAAGCAAAACTTCAAGAAGAAGAAGATCATGATCTTTTGCAGATATTTTCGCTCGGAAAGCTCCTATTGGCCGCAGCGGCACTGGCAGCAGTCTGTTTGGCGTGGGACGAGTCGATGGCTACCTTCTGCACGGCCCACGACGGCACGGTCATTAACACCGAGGCGAGTCAAATCGACATCTGGCGTCCGGGTCCACGAACCATTGGGGAGCAATTTGGAAACCACATGACATCTTTACGCGCACGCACATGAAATATTGCGTAAAAATTCTGCAACCTACCATCCCTCCTACACTAGCCTTCCTGTCTCGCGTGTCACGATGTCGGCAACATCTATAAGACGGAGGACGGAGATTGTCTTCCTCACGCTATTTCTCCCTACTCGAACCTCTGGAATATTTCTAACTGTAGACTTCAACCCTCCGTCATAAGTAACTACCTATGATGGCATGCCGCTTTCAGATAGTCTGAATGGGAACTCTTTCAGTTGAATCTCCACAAATTTAAAAGAAAAACTCACTGGGAGCGTTCCCATTTGTTCGTGGATCGAGCCACAGATATTCAACTATAACTCTCTGTAAATGGTGCTGACTTTCTGAGAATAAATAATGAAATTTTTACGATGTAATGCGTGCCTTATGCAAGAAATCATCATTAAATGGTATAATGATTGTTCTTTCCAGGACAAGAGCGAATGTGAAGGCGCGAAGTTCTACTTCAACACGGGTACAGACGCAAGAGAAGCGAAAAGACTTTGCAAGCAGCTCGTCCCATACACTCAGATCACCGGCTCCACGGCTGGATATCCGACCAAGTGCAGCTTCGGTATGTCTGAAGGAAGTTGAAAACATCGAATGTCGTGGGAGCTTCACGGACTGAAATTTCATTCGCTAGTCACAAACTCACGTAAAATGATAAAGAATCAGCACTTTAAAGCTGGTAATAGACACTAGACATTTTTTACTCTATTAGCGCATACTTTCAGCCAGAAAATGAGTATTATGTTGATCGGGATATCAGTTTTGTCAGATAAAAAGACATTTCTAACCACTTTCATCTTTGGTTATATGCTAATTTTCAAAGTTCCAGGTTCTCCTTACATCTGCCCGCCCTACTCGACTCAGATCTATCGGATGTGCTACTTCACAAGTCAGGCCAAAGGTACCTACGACGAGGCTGTTAAGGAGTGTGGCAAAAAGCAATTCTCTCCGCACGTCGTCAAACAAAACGATGCCAGATGGATTGTCGGTAAGCAAAAACCGAAGCCATGTGCTGATTGTAGATGAAAATCTGCAATTGGTGCTATTTTCAGTTTCAAAACTGAAAACTGCATCTGAAATGGTAAAAGCTCAGCCAAATTGAATGAAAATGCTCAGGCTTTTTCACGGACGATGGACCGTTTTGGGTTGGAAACAAGGGCAGTCTATACAATTCGGACAGAAACGGTTAGTAAGAATAGAAGTCTATTGAAATTTGCTTAAATAATGGCTTTCATATTGATCAGCACGCAGCGCGGAAGAAGCTTTATTAAACGAATCGTTCGCTTCAAGATATGCATCTATTTCAGCCAATGGATCCTATCTGTTCTCGACTCTCTACAACCGTCTGTTTTATGGCAAAACCCGATTTGGAGACGTGATGGTCGTTGAGAAGAGCGCCAAGGCCAGTCCGCTCTGCTCGGCTATTCCCATGAACGACCCCAGGGCCGCGGTCATGGATGATCCACTTGCCTTCGTCGCCCTCTCCAACGTTTACTAGTGAGTTTGATAATGGGAATTTATGCGTTTCTTCCGGGAGTTTGTAAATGATGAATTTGATGAAATACCCCAATGAGGAAATTCAATAGTTGTTAAAGATAGAGTAGTGAAGCAAAAGTAAGAGAAAGTGCATTTCGTCATCTGTCGAATAAAGGTGTCGATTAATTTAACATAGAATAAGATAGGCCATCTGAAGTCGAATTGTCACTTATTTTAGCGCTGACCAGAACGACGCATATTTGGCTGACACCTCTAACCTCCACAAGCCCTGCGTTAGTCTGAGTCCTTCCACCATGCACGCTGCCTATTCCATCAACAAGGGCGCACAGAACTCCATGATCGACAGGATGAAGGTATCGAAAACAGACCTAGAGAGCATTTGAGTCAGGCTGAAAAATATACGAGTAGTCGCAAGAGTAAAATTTACGTTATTACTCCACCACAAATGGAGGAAATTTTTGAAAACTCAAGGCTAGAGATATAAAATTGAAGGAAATATTATAGAAAGTAGGTCGCACGATCATCCTGACTTAAAAGTCCTCCCTGGGTCTGATCAATGAAAATAACTAACAGGCTTTTAGCTTGGAACAAAAATACAAATTCTGATCAACTTCTGATGATGTGAAACTATCATTATGCTATCATTTCAGAACTACAACATAAAGTATGTATCAGTTCCTGTCCACTTCTATGATCCCAACTCATCTGCCAATGATTCGCATCCATTGGAGAAGGACAGAATCAATCGGGGAACGAGCTGCAACACAGCGCTCAGCGATGATTCGAGAACAGTGCTCCACAAATTTTATCCATTCTTCACTCCGCCATTCGATACGTCGGTTAGTCTAAACCAATACTAACTTGAAAATAACATAATTAAATCCTTGGAATAGGAGAAAGAATTGGAATATAAATCGTCCATCTTGAGTCTTTCGCCTATAATATGCACAAGAAAAACTCGTGATTTCTCCGTGGCATCATTTAGAAAGTATCTCTAAAATCGCGCATTTTCAGACCGGAAGGTTCAATCCAAGTGGCAAGCTAGATCAGCATAAAATGGATCCGGAACTCTGGGCACCGAATTATCCTGCCTCTGCCTGTGCGGATGGAATCAGACATCGCGTCGTTCTGGATAGCACGGCCAACGGACTCGTTGATATGCCTTCCTTCTTCCGCGCTCCACTCTTTTGCACTGGTTAGTATGAATCGTTGACTGAATTTCAAACTTTCTTTTACTATTCGTTTGAATCAATACTTTGGGACCAGGATTTTTCTAAATATTCTATTTGTTCGTATGAGATAATTCCAGACAAGGTCGATACGACCCCATACGATCCCTCAAGTATCTGCAGCATACACGCCCAGTACGATACTGCCACCGCATCGTGCAAATGCGAGAATTCGTACACAGTGAGAAAAGAGATTATGAAAGACGATGAAAAAACTAGTTCTTTTCAACGATGAGCTCGTTTTTAGGACTTTCTGGATACTCCTGAAGGGAAGAAAGTTACGAATCAATTCAGAAGAGTGAGTCGAAATAATTCCACAAAATGAAAGTAACGAGGGAAATCCTTGCAGGGTGAATTGTGTACAAGCTGTACGCGCGAAATGAAGAGCGTGTCAGTCGAGTTGGTAGTCGACAGGAGCGGATCCCTTGGAGACAACTGTCAGGATATTAAGAGGTTCGTTATGCGCCTCGGCTGCGCGATCATCACTCAGATCCAGAATAAGCTGCGAATGGGCGTCACTTTCTTCGGTTATCGTATGTTGTTATTTCTTTATTAAAAATGTCTAGATCAATTACAGACCAGTGAGTCTATAAAGATCATAGATATCTAAATGGAGTGTAGGTCGTTATTTACCAAAAGTTTTGATAAATAAAGACTGCCCTCCGACTAAGTGGGCTACTGTGACTTTTACCAAATTACTGCATGATCCATAGCGCATCATTATGTCTTTTTTCTATTTTATTTTTCCGTCTACAATGGTGATCAAAAGTATGACACTATGCGTAATATTGCTGAATGTTTTGTTCATCTCCTATGGCAAACTAATCTAAGTGAAATTTGGCACACATCTTGAAAGGAACATGACATGAAAGCCTAAAATATTCTGCCTGATTCGATCCCATGCAAATAGTTTAAGAATAGTAAACATTCATATACTTGATTCTATTCTTCTGGCCTGCATTATAAAAGCTATTGATAAAAATCGTTTCCAATGATTTATTACAAGTTTTCAGCGCCCTTGAGTTATGATATAGACTCGACAAAAATACCAATGCAAGACTATGGTTACGGTTCGACTTGTGACAACGATTGGTTTCCAAGGTTTCCCGATTCTGATTGGAACCCAGAGTCATGCAATGGATGGACACCCACTCTGAAAGGCATTAGTGAAGGAATACGCTTACTCAATGTAAGTTTAACCAAAATCACACCTCAAGGATTTAGTCAAAGTTCATTTAAAAAATTTTCACTAGCAAAGGTTATGTTATAGGATGGAATTACAATAGGAGAGAGTATAGTTGTTATCAAAATGAACAGTTCATCGCTTAGATCAGTTTTAGTGTCGAATTCTTAGTCAATTTTACTTTATTAACACTAGTTTTATGAATTTAATTAAAACCCTTGCAACAATACTCAAAAATATATTCAAGTTCAATACTTTTTAGTTGGAAACAACTGCTGAGCGGAAATTACTGTTCTTGGTAAGAATTCAAATATAATGTAAAATATTCAGAAGGAGTAGATAATTGTTCGTTACAGATAACAGATGGAGAGCCGGGATCGGATGGACCTAATAGGGCTACTCCTATTGAGGATATCGGAGCGAAAGTCTATCACGATGTATGTGCTCATCAACACTGTTCGATTCGAGTATTTTTCTTCCAAACACTTTTCCATCGCTTCTATTCTTTATCTTCTTAGTAGAGATGCACTCATGCTTAGAATCACTCGCGGCAATGTGTAATTGTTAGCTCGATGCAAATATTTACGTCTTCGAATTTAGTTCATCAGCAAGCCTGGCAATAAGATGTATGGCATTGGAATTGGAAAAAGTCTCCTAGTTGACCGAATGCAAATCATTCTGGGCAGCAATTACGATAAAGCCGCCATGAATCGTTATTTTCCGGTCATGAGTTTCGAAGTGAGTTGATTATTTTATCGAGAATTTGAAAACTCTACGAAGTTACATAAGCAACAGAGTATAGTGAACGAACGCTAAAATTTGCTTAATCTAAGACGAACAAAAGTAACAGGGTATGTCCAATACCGCGTACAAAAACACGCAGAATTAGCGTCAACCTTGGATTTTGAAACATTTTTCATTATCTTCATTTCTACAAACTACTATTACTTTACACTGAGTATTTTCGTCTATACATCTCTTCATGTTTTAGTCTAGACTATTTCATCTTGTTTGATCGAATAAAAATCACGAACATTCGGCGATGTCTCCAAAGTATCATGTCAGAGTAAAAATTCTCATAATTTTAGCACTTGAACCAAGACTTGATCAACGGAATAATGGAGGAAGTGTGTGATAAAGTGAACAAGTAGCAGCCATGCAACCCGCCCGTCAGACAATAAGTCAAAGACCCCGAGCCCCCCTCCACTTTACTGACCTATAAACCATGCAACGACCTAAATGGGAGTCCAGAAACCAGAGACGACCATGATTCATCCATCAACTCACTACTAGGGACATCAAATAAATACTTGAATGGTGAATAGAGGTTTCTGATCAAAATAAACACAAATAAAAAATATAATTGAAAAAAACTTAATTTATGCAGAGGGCACAAGTGGTTTTGAAATGGAAAATCTGATGGATAAAATTTGGCTCATAATAAAGTTCGATTTTTACTGATTCCAATGCTTTTTACCATTTTCGAAATGGATAATAAAAATCACGAACATTCGGCGATGTTTCGAAAGTATTATTTCAGAGTAAAAGCTCTCATGATTTCAGCACTTGAATCAAGACTTTATCAACGAAATAATGGAGGAAGTGTGTGATAGAGTGAACGAGTAGCAGCCATGCAATCTGTCTGTCTATTGGTCCGTCAGACAATCATCAAACACACCCAAACGGTCTTCATCCCATACCACTCTTCATTTCTCGTCTTTGGATAGGGCAGGAGAAAATGAAATACCGCTTTATTCAAGCTTTCAGGGATAGCTACAGGAACTGTATTTCTCATCGAAATTAATGTCATTGTATTTATCTGGACAAATTCGCTGCGTGTGCTCAAGCTATGATGCAAATAAATACATATGCCTATTTCTGTGTGTGTGTATGTGGGGGTCAAGTGATGTGCATTGAACGGTTTATTGCTGGATTTATTGGATTGCATAAATGCGGATGAATGTGCGTTCGTGAAGAATAGAAAATGGCATATTGCATTGTCATCAGCCTCAGAGGACATTCGAGCAAGCTAGATTATCGTAAATTTGTCGATAATATTTGCACTGTAGTTTTGTAAACACTGTAATAACTGGTAATTCGAGAAATGTGAAAACAAATTCACAAGCTCAGGTTATCGATATTCTTTTTGGGTATTGTAGCTGAGCTAAATCTGAAGAAAATGAACTACCGAATTCAGCGATTTTTTTACAATTTTCTAAACGTGCATTTTCTCATTCTCTAACTTCAAATCGGTTGCAAAAGCTACAAATCCGATAGATCTAATGAAATGACAATCCTATCTATCTTTGTATCTGTAACGATTTTCATCCAATGATATGCAAGAAATGCTCTGTGATAATGCCTTTATAAAGAATGACTAGCTATCTATTTTCAGGAATAAATCTCCCATAAAAAGGCCCCCTGCAGCTACTTCTCGTGTCATTGCTCATTTTGTTGCAGCATCTCTTTGCTCATTCTTCATTTTCTCGCGGTCACTCCGTCGCCTTTTTTATTTCTTTGTTTCTCTCACGAATATCCGTGTTTCATGGGTTTTCCTTCATTTCTCTTGCGGCAAAAGGCTTCATTCATTTTCTGGATTTATTGCTTTTGTCATTATTTTAATTTGCATTTTTCAAAGTTACAATTTTTAGATAATCTCTTTGCATTTGCATGATTTAAAAATAATACCATAAAATTATATTCGCCTGGTTTTTCTGCATTTTCCTGACCATTTGTCCTTTCTTCTTTCAGTCTTGACTTAGTCTGTTTTTGGTGGTCACGGGCGTGAATAATTGATAGTGTATATGGTGATGTTGTGAGTGTTGGCGACTCTAGGATATCTGCTCTATGCTCTCTGCTTTATGCCGTATCTATCTGTTTGTATGTATGTTTGGCAGTCTCTCATAGTTCTCCCTCCAGCCAGCCATCTGCCTTCTGCTTCCAAACAACAGTTTCCCAGGCCTCAGGCTATGTGCTGCAGTCTGTCTGTGTTGTAAACTGAATATGGCAATTATCCACCCGTTTCTCCTCTAAAGTGCCTCGAGAATTGAGCACCGATTAACTGGATATGGCTCATTTGGAAATTTGGGAACTATTTGGGGCATTTTGGGTTTTGCTGATTAATTTTATTCACTTTTATTATGTGTTGCATTTAAATTTAGCATTCCATAAATCTTTTTTCTTGCCACAGGCTCATTAAAATGTGTTATTCTGAATATCACCAAACATAGTTTAACCTTCGTAAACTTGTTGGTAGAACGTTTTTTTTATTATTATTTGTTTTTCACGCATAACTACTCTGCTAAATCTCTCTAAATATGTCCGCCGGCTTTTTATTCATGTGTTGCGCATTTCTACAGTCTCTTCCCTTCGCCGACCCATTCCAAGCTTTTCTGTCCATCCATCTGTCAATTGGCCCATTAATGGGTTTCTCCCTTCCCCTTCCTCGATGCTTTCATGCTTATGCTCTATTCGCAATGCACGCGTGCGCATCCCTCTGACCGATCCTAGGGTGGCCACTTAAGCGACCCCTCCTTTCACAGGCCAAGTCTTAGGCACAGGAAAATCCCAATCCCGCAATCATCCACTACTTGCCGAAGTGAACATTCAGGGTCAGTTGATCCAAGTCTTGAGCGAACCAAACATTGATTTGTAACATTTTGGAAAATATGAACTCTTCTTACGACATAATAAAAACAGTTTAGAGCAGATACTCTACCCTTACAATATCGGAAATTTCCGAATAGTCCAATGTTTTTTTCTAACCCATAAACATTTATACTTACTCAAATTTCACACTTAAAGTAAAAGAGAAACCTTGAGCCATAAAAGAATCTAAACACAAACGTGTTTTGTACCGAAATAAATCTCCCAAAGCAAAAAGTTTGGATCGTTTTTTCATAAGTGGATGAAAATAGTCTCTATCCATGCACTTTACTCGATTCACTTATTCATTCAAAGCACGTCTTGGGTCAACGTTTCTGAAAGTGGACGAGAGAAAATAAAAGAATAAACACATTTTGGAAATGGAAAATGGAACACCGCGAAGCAATCTGCATATGCGTAGAGATGTAGAGGAACGCGCACATGTTTGAAGTAAACCGTCCGACAGCTTTCAAAATAGCGTGTTTTCCACTCTTTGCCCAGTCAAATGGACGTTCATTCTCAGCTTACATCTTCATGTTCGTGTATTTATTTATGTTACATGTCCATTTTCACACGATATTTTGTATTTTAGAGACCGGTGGTCAGAAATTGAATGTGTACAATTAGTGCAAAATGTAATAAGTTGTGGGATACTTTTTAAATAAGAAATTCGGTTTCATTTCTTTTACTGACCATATCTTGTTTTAAAATGGACAAAATAATATGAAGGTGAAGATTATCTTGTATTTTAAAAGAATTTTCATTCTATACTTTTCTCAATGTCCACAATTAAGAGGCAATTGTTAAATGACGGATAGTGGGGTCCTATAGTTAGAGATAGACGAGAGAATGAAATCTGAAAGAGATAGTGTGGAAAAGATACGCTCCGTTAAATAGTAACTTCCCGGGTAAGGTACAAGTACGACATTTTTCCTTAATTATGGAAAAAAGATAGGCAACAAGTATGGCGAAACTTGTATCTGTCCATAGTTAATACAATTAAAAGGTACGAAAATTTCGGATTTAATACAGATGCAATTTTTCGGTATCTGTAGGCATCTCGGATTTTTTCTCAATAATTTGGAGAAAATTGGTAAATATCGATCATTTCCACAATTAAAATCTCGATATTTCATTTCGCAGTATCTCGTAAACTCATGTCTAGTAATCAGGCATACTTCTATGCTGATTTACTCTGCCCTCCAGGGATTGGTTGCAGTTCCTTCACACTCTGCCCTCTTTCCCCTCCCTTCCAAACTCTTCCTTACTTTGCATCTCTTTCGGGCTTTATTCGAGATTTGATATCTATGTTTCTTCATCTTCCGAAGAGCTATGCAAAAATAGCAGCTTCTGAAGTGATTGACTTGAAGTGAATTTTATTTTATTAGTTTTGCTGTCGAAATAGCTCTCATTGTAATTTTTGTAAATTTTCTTTTAGTTTATGGAAGTTTTCGTAGGGAATTTCATGTAATCTTGTATATAACTTTTCTATCGATAAATATTTGAAAATTTTCATAATCGATCTATTCTTCTATCCTATTTATTATTTCATGCTATCTAAATTTTTCAATTGTTATTTTTGGCTATTGTTTGAAATTTTCATAAATCAGCTCAATTTTCATATTCATCTTTCATCTTGTCATGTTTCAATTGTCTTGTTTATTTATTACTTGTTGATGAAGATAAGATTTATCGGCAATTTCTCAATCCCTCTGGATTTGCTATATCCCCCTTCTACTCCATCATATCGACACGTGTTGTATCTCTCTGATATGATCTAGTAGAAATGCAGTCGGAACATTTGACATTCGATCTGATAGCCTTGAAATGCTTGCAAATTGCCGCAGTTCCGCAGTGCAACATTTCCATGCAACCGCCATCCTCTTGTAATAACAAAGCGACAAATTCAAATCAACCAACGCTATACTGTCGGACATTTGAATTCCCAAACATGATTGATGAAGATGTGTCGTGTCCCTTTGAAAGTTCATATTCCATTTAGGAATATTTCGAACTTTATACATTTTTACCGAGATTAGTATTATTATTGCAATTTAGAGAAAAATGAATTGGTTCTGTTATTTTTTCGCAGTCTTCTTTAGAAAATAACTAATTTTTTACATTTCAAGATTTTTTTCTCAGACAAATAATTCAATTTCCAAAATCTCGTACTCTACTAAAGTAGGCAAGAAATACTCACGCTGTGTCATTAAGAAGTTGTAACGAATGTGCCAAATGCACTCTCGTCCTCTGTCCATTCTACTCTTCTTTATCATTCTCTAATTTTCTCGTTCTCTTCCCTGAATATATCTCTTTTTCTCGGCATTTCTCTACTACATCTGCATTTAATCTGTGCAGAGGTCCGAATTGCTGAATAATGCATGGTCAAATTCTCCCGTGTTCTCAGTTCAAAGAATTTCGCGCAACCGAGTTTCAGTCTTATTTTCCTCTAACCTATCTTCATATTTTGATTTGGAATATATGTTTGTTGAAAATCCCAAATAGCTGCATTAGGAAAATTTTCGCCATATTCAGGTCCGAAGCATTTCTGAATAGCAATTTTGCACGCTCAAATTCACACTACGCTGTACAAAAACCGTATCTAAAAACCATATTTATCCTATGTAGAATTACCCTAATTACCTCTTGCATATTCAGCTCAAATATCTTTTGATCAGTAGTTTTTGCCCTGTCGCCTTATGTCACTATGCTGTTCCTTCTCTGCCTCGAAAATCGCAGCTAATTCTAATGCCCCTTCCGTCCGCTGTTATGTCAGTCCTTCATTGGCATTTCCCCTGTATTTTCTTCGCTTTTTGACACGATTACGACCACCATTTTGACTGTCACTGCTTTCTCTGATGGGCTATTTTCACACGTTAAATTTCACTCCATTACCTAATCCATGTCTAATGCGGAATCTGAATATTTTCGCTTTCGACGAAAAATTAGGTTAACGATAATGTATTTTAGCATTGATTAGATTTTTTGTCGAAGCATCCATTATTCGCAACTTTTTTTTTTTATCTTCTACCAATATCGTTCGAAGTTCGATTCTAAATCTTCGAAGACTCCCAAATTTGTCCGTGCGATATATTTCCACTTATGCCGATAATAATTTAGGAACTGATTCAAACTCATAAAATCTCAATGTTTGATTTATCCTTCCACGATTTCCGTATTATCCTCATTTGTGTCTGCTTGATTTGCCTATCTGTGTTCGTACTCTTTCTAGCATCACAATCCCTCGCTAATTATAATTGTCGGTGTGCATTGGTGCAGTGCCCCGTGGCAATTCCTCTTCATTTTCTCACAGTCCTTTTGCCATCATTAGCGGCCCTACACACATTTAGCTCGTCTCGTCCTGCATATCTTCATTTCAAACACCCATTATCATCATCAAGGCAGCAATTTCCAGCTTATGCTTACCTAGTGACCATATGAAATTCACGAAAAAGTAAATTTTCGTCAGAGGCACTACAAAAATCACGTGAAAATTCAAAAACTTCATTTTTTCCTGAATTTTTATGCTAAATATCATCCCAAACCAATAGCCATCATAATTTCCGATAATTCTCCTCATTATCTCCGTTTCCGTACCGCCCTCCTCTATCCTGATGACATATGTTTCCATTAGTCTATTCACATCCACTCTCTGTTAGCATCTTCCATCAAGGGAAAATCTTCCGACAACATCCTTTTATCCGACAAAATCTCATCAAAATTTTCTATCCCTGATCAGAATCGACAAATTGCAATTCCGGTATCAAATTTTGTGTCGAAGAAAAATTTGATCACCAATTCTGATATGAAAATTGAAATTTTTAGAAAAAAGATCGCTTTCCCCATCTCAGTTCAGTTTTTGCATTGTGTTTCCTTTGACTCATATGCATTCTTCTCGATACAATACTAATTGTCTTATAGCCTACGTCTCTGTT